>JANCMC010019060.1:49111-82544 GCA_024363005.1 Charaxes varanes
AACAGATAACATAAAACAGACACAGACTATGTACCTACCTATATGATTATTTTGTTACATTTTAACAGATATCTGTTAATAACTGATTCTTCAATAGGTTTGGTTTAAGGAGATAAAATTAAATAAAGGGCCTCGCAAGATTAATTTTACGCGGAAGAAGTCATGGAAAACAGCTTAAATTGGTCTGAAAGTCCTTTTCGCGACCACTTTAAAAATGAGAACTCTATATCGTCCTAAAGAAAAAAAGATGTCATGATAATGTTATTCGATACCTAATTCACTTGAAAAACAGATGAACTAAGTTTTTTTTTGTCAATATATACAGGACCATATGACACACGGACGTCTGTTTCTAAGGTAGAAAACTTAATGCCTGTGTTATAGGGGTAACACACACTTGTTATGCACGAATATTTTATTTTTTGTAGAAACATATAAATACATATAGATAATACACTCTACCAGACTCGAGGCGGGAATAGAACCCACGAACCCACGAGCAAGTGTCATATAGTCCTGTATATATTTATTATTATTTATATATCTTAACCCAATATGTTTTCTGACAGGAGGAGCGTTGCGAATGCGCGGAAACGCTTTGTTCCGAAGCGAGCGTAATGCGATCCGCGTTAGAGGAGGTCGCTCGCGCGCTCATACACGATTCCGAATCGGACGTCGCACCACAACACTTGCACCTGTCCGAACGGTGAGTTCTTTTCTAGGGTTCCGTAGACCTTCCTAAAAGAAACTCTTAAACGTTCGCTCTATTCGTCTGTCTTTCTGTCCGTCTGTCCGCCCGCAACATGGTCCCCCTAAAATTTTCAAACTATTGAACGTAGAGATTTGAAATTTTCAATGTTGATAGAACTTGCTAAAATGTCATTAGGAAAATAATTTCGATCGAAATTGGACAATTTTTAAGTTATTTAACTAATACATTTATTGCGTATCAGCCCTAAGCGTGGATACCCTACTGTATAAGCGTGTCCTGAAACGGTCTTGGCCACTTTATTTTTAACTTATAACACTTAGCCCCCATTCTTACGAGAGTTTTTTTACCGCGCGATAAAAAAGCGTTCAAATAGAACATACGGATTTCCAAGTTTCTGTTCACACGGCAGCACTTTTATAACGCGACGCTTTTTTATCGAGCAATTGTTTATTTTCAATGCTATGTGTATATTATACTTATATGGTATATTTTCGTACCGACAACTTTGAAAAAGCGCCAACGCCGAGATTTAACGCACGAGAGTTAAAAAAAGGTTTCGTTAAATTCTCGGCGTTGGCGCTTTTTGAGCGTCGTCCAAACAAATATATAGCGTATATGTATTTGATATAGCGTTGAAAATGGCTGACATTGCTCGATCCAAAAGCATGGAGTTATAAAAGCGCTGTTGTGTAAATACAAACTCGGGAGTTTATATGTTCTCTTTGAACGCTTTTTTAACGCGCGTTAAAAGTTCGGGTCCCGATTAATGTCCCTGAGTGCTATTATTCGTGAGTTTGTAGAGATTGTGGGGGTTCCGGGGATGACGTCAGACGGCTGTCGGTCATCTTAACTCGCCCCACAGCCACATCCTCTGCAATTTAAGCGAACCCTTATACTAGACCGGGATAACGCTAGGAAGAAAAAGAAGAATGTATTTTGTCACGCGTTTTTTCCATGTTCTCTTAAAGTACCTACTTCTCTCACGAAACAGGTCACCAAAACGCGGAGTACCGTCGTCGGGTAACGCCACCGCGTTCGCTGAGAGTACCATCTCCGCCGTGCAGGCCGCCTTGCACAAGTACCAGATACAGATTCACGAATTACAGGTATATAACATATATGTCGAAAGAGAGGCCGCCCAAAAGATCGCTGGGTAGACGAAATAAGATCCATTGCAGGCGTTCATTGGCTAAGTCTGAAGAAAACAGAGTGGCTTAGTTTGGAATATACAATAATAAATTCGAAAAGGAAACATCGCAAGACTTAAGCAGACGCAACACAGTTAATACGGCAAAAAATCAAAACCACACAATTATAAACGCTTATTATAAAAAACGAAACAAAAAAATCGTTACAAATTCATATTAAAATGAGAATGATCACAGTCTTAACACAAAAAAAAATGATAAACCTTCTTACAACAGTGATAAGAATGAGACACGATGACAATGATAAATTAGCACAAGACAAGGAGTTTACCTTATTCACTTCCATGGTAATGAGAATGACATTGATAGAAGATGATAAAAAAAATGTAGCAAAAATCAACGATAAATTAATCAACGACATAGATGCAGGAGTGGCGTTACTTCGCTGATGACAAAGACAAATAAGGAACAAAACTACCTTTTCAAGATTTCAACAGTGTACTATTTCAATTATCTTCATTATCCTGTCGTGTTTCAAATATCAATTTTAACTAGAGATCGCCGGCAGGCCGAAATTCGCTCACTAACTTTTTTGCGTCTCACATGCTTAGTAGAACATATATTGTTCTATTCCCAGAAAAATAAAATTTGTCAATTAATGTATTTAATGGTTGTCACGATTACGCTTTGACATCGTCTTATACATGTGTGTGTAAATCGTTTGACATTGGTGTGAGTGGTTTTATTTTAATAGTTTAGTATATTTATATTGCATATTTTATAAAAATATCAGCATTCGCACCTTCCTATCTATAATAGTACCAAATTTCATAATTCTCCGTCCGCACAATTTTCGTGAAACGTATCACAAGTTAAGTGGGACAGAAATTATAAAAAAAATCTAAACCTTAATATTATGTAATTAAAACGGGGGAAAATTTACATCATCGCCAAAATTTCGTATCTAATGCTGATAGTTGATCTCTATAATTACATTTGAATAATGTTTTATTTAAATATAATTACGAATTCAAATTTTAATATTACTAACTCTGTCGTAATACAGGAATCCGTCGCAAAGATCACACAAAATTATAACGTTTAAGCATTTTATGATACATATTGTATTTTACCTTTAATATTTTGATATCGTTTGTATGTCGCGTCATTTTCACACACACAAGCTTTCTAGTAACGTACCTTCTAACTGATAAGGCAGCATTTTGTTTTAAAACTACTCAATTTTCAATACACTTTTTGCTACAGATACAAACAGACTTTCAGCAGGTAAGATCTCAGCAAATGCAATAGTTTTGTTCCTTAAGTGAATCATGCTTGATAACGCTTTCTGACGAGGGTCGACCCTGGATATTATCAACGACAGTAAGGATGACAACCATGCCCCACACGAGCTACTGACTTTGTTTTTGTCATCGAGCTGCATCGACAGTGACAGCATGGCCAACCCCACTTTTTTGAGGCCGCTTTGCACACCCTGTAGGACACAATGTAAAAATACATATGAATACAAATATATTATTAATTATATATTATAGCTATATTTATAATGCTAATAAATAATGTATAGAAGGCAAAAGTCACCTGTAATGAAATCTCACAAACCGCGTTACGTACAAAGTTGAAATTTGGGAAGGAGATAGTTTATTCCGTAGTACTACAAGAAACCCTTATAATTGCGCTCTGTCCATCTGTCCGTCCGTCCGCCCGTAAGATGGTCTCCCCCCCCCTAGCATTTCCAGACTATTAGAGACGACGAGAAGACTTGAAGTTTTCCATGTTGAATAGAACATGCTAAAAACTCATTAAGAAAATTATTCTGAACGAAATCGGAAAACAAGTTTTGAAGTTATTTAAGAAATACGTTTTTAGCGTATCAGATACGTAACCCTTCCCTCCCTCACGCTTCCCGATTCACGATTAATATCACTAAGTGACATTAATCGGATCCCACTATTTTAAGTGCCTTCCGAAACACGGAGGAGGTCCGATATTAAATATAAACCAGTGTTAGAATGGCTCACCCATCTATCACCCGGTCGCAGCAAGAGCAACTTAAGCTAGTGATCGACTCAAATGCCGACCACTGATAAGGCTACGAATTCCTCAACATGTCTTAATAAATAAACATGGTAAATTTCAAGTCTCTACATAATAATAATAATTTAGTACATCTAATAGTATGGAAAAGACTAGTGGGAGGGGGTGGACCTTACAGGCTGACAGACGGACAGACGGACAGACGGACAGAGCGATACTATGACCTCTTAACCTAGTTTGACTACGGAACACTTAAGAGGTCGTAGTTGCCCTAAATTTTATACTTTTTTACCGCTTTTGTCAACTTGGCTGCTAACAACTTAATAACTCCGCTCGACGGTTGACCTAAAGCACTAATTCAGGTTATACATACGCATATGTATAAAACATAAGTAGATAATAAGGTTTCTGTCTACTTCACAACCTTTTTTCACGAGCGGCTACGGCAGAGTGGCAATTTTTTTATTTACGTAGAATATTTTTTGTATACTCGACGATGAAATTGGTTTGCCACGCTAAGGTCGAAAATCGTTTGCACGTCAATTAATTAAAAGGCTCATTGTTGCTTGTCATGCATCGCATTAATTTCTAACAATAACCCTTACCAAAATTTTCTTTAAGTAGGAGCTGTCGTCCAAAATGGTAAAGCACTTTCTTGGTCGACTATATTTAAGACAAGATTTGAGGATACTCGTAATGTCTAATTTTTAATGAAGGTTTTTGTATGTCGTTTACGTAAATTAACAGAATTTTTGTATTGTATAATAGAAACGTATGCGTCGTTTACCAGCAAAGCCTCTGTAGACTGTGACAGAATTATTACTGCACTAGTGGGATCTTTTAATTCACCTTCTTAGGGAAGGAATCACAGGCAATAAAGGAGGGCATTCATGGGCGTAAAAATATCATCAAGGCCTGAGTTACATCCTCTGCAACGTAGTGGACACGACACCCACACAGTGAACTCACGAAATTTTAAGTAATTCGTCTCCATCCATTCATCCAAGCAGCACTTTGAAATCTCTCCTAAACTGTCCTAAAATATTTTTTGAAGTGATAAAAGTTGAAGTAAGTAATTGAAACCCGCACGGTGAATCCAATTTCTTGTTGATTTTTAAGAAATACATCTCATCAAGCAATCAATCAATCAAAGCGGTCTAACTATTTATATACCTATAAATTAAAGGTCCCCTATAACGAAATCTCAAAAACCGTGGGACGAACAGAGATAAAATTTTGCAAAGAGATTATATTTAGTAGAAAACCGGTAACGACCCATTTTTCGATAGGGCCAGATTAAGGAAGCTAAAAGCTCTCGCAAGTTTAGGCGGACGAAGTTGTGGGGAATGGCTAGTTGGGTATATAAGTAGGTTAAACTGAACGATATGGCATATTGGAAATAGACTTAGGTTTGTTATGCGATAAAGGTGAGTGGTAAAGTGCTAACCCAGTTGTGGTTTCGTAACGACCGTAATCCACTCGATCGCATCTCTTTGATCGTCTGATCTAACAAGAACCTGCTTGCAAGAAACTGGATCTCATTATAAACGAATTTCTATACAAAAGTGTAAAACAATCGGAACGACCAAGCACTTGTGCAACCGACCACTAAAATCTTCAAATGTATTTTAAATCTTTTACAACTAATAGTAATAATAAGAAATTGAAGCAAATTTTTAATACTTTTGTAATAAACAATGTAAGAAGAATAAATTTTTCAACGCAAAAATACAGTTTCTTCCTTCTTAAGGTCTTCTTCTTCTTCTTAGCGTTATCCTGGCCTAGAACCAGGGTTCAGAGGAATTGGCAGAGGAATCGCCTATGGGCCGAGTTAAGACGACCGAATACCGTATGACGTCATTCCCGGAACCCCTACAATCTCTGAAGTAATATCGCTCAGTGACATTAATCGGGATCCACTGTTTTACGTGCCTTCCGAAACACAGAGGAGGTCGGATATTTAAAAAAAAAACAACTAAAATTTGGTCACCCATCTATCACCCGACCTCGGCGAGAACTGCTTAACCTAGCGATCGACTTAAGTGCCGACCACCGATTAGGTCAAGACCTCCTCATTTCTTTCACTATCAAGCATGTATGTAGAGACTTAGCTTTAGATTGATGGATTTATTTTTTTGTTTTATCTATTTGTTCGATTTTTTTATATATATTGCTTTTATAAATTGTAATTTCTGTTTCTTGTCAGATCTGGTAAAATCAATTTTTGACTACTGAGATATTACTTGATTTCTGGGTTTCGCTTAGAACTGGCTGAGAATCTGTTCTATAGCATGGACCCCTATTTTTTATATTTTAGAAATTTCAATTAAATCTTATATTGTATACTAATATATAAAGCTTAAGTTTGTTTGTTTTGATTGTTTGTTTGCTTGAACGCACTAATCTTAGGAACTACTGGTCTGATGTTAAAAATTGTTTCAGTGTTGGGTATGCCATTTACCGAAGAAGGCTATATATCACTACGCTAAAATTTTTCACCCAATTTTACGCGGCCGAAGTCGCGGGTAATAGTAAGGAATTATCGTGGTGGAAAAAATATTAGGGTATACACAAATAATGAAACAATGTATATACATATATCAAGAACTGAAATTTCTTACACGATCAATTGAAAGTATATACGGGACCCTCACGGCGCGGGAGATCGGAACAGCTTCTGGTTTATTTTTGAACGGAGCGTATAATTTAGCCCTGTCGTCGACCAGTTAAGATATCTTAATGTCTTCTCCGTAAACTTTATTTTAATGTACGCATTTTTGTTTATTAGACGAACCTTAATAAATTAAGGTTTAAATCATAGACACGATAGTGTAGTGCCTTAATATAATTATTTCCTCGATAAAAAAAAATTTCTCTAGCGTCCGTAAGATTCATCTTATTAATATTATAAACGCGAAAGTTTGTACACATGGATGTATGGATGTCTGATTGTATGTTTTACGCTCTTTCACGAAAAAACCACTAGATGGATTTTAATAAAACTTTACATTAATACAGTTCACACATCAGAATAACAGATAGGCTATAAATTATAAAAATATCGTGCGAAATGTCCAAGATATAACGATAAATGTCTAGTAATTAGGAGAAAATTCTGCGGTAAGTGACTACCGATGCCCATTGACATTAGAAGAGCTCGCAAATGCGTTGCCGGCAAATATTTGGATATAATGATGAAGGCGATTTTCCCTACCCTTTGATATATCATTTACTGCCTGAGGCCACCTCTAAAATAAAAATCTAATATTAGTGGACTATTTCAAATCAAACCAAAACGTGTGTAACTCAAGCAGTTTTTTGTAATCTTTTTTGGATCGTCAAATATTTTAGAAGCTACCACTGATATGAAAAAGTCGAGCTACGAGAAGAATCAGCAAACAAACAAGCTTTTCAGCTTTATACAGTAGTATAGATTATTAATCTTTGAATTTAAATTTAATGAATAGTCAGAGAAAGTTATGCAAAATGCAAAGACTTTTTAACACCAGTTATAAAGTATAAAATTAAAAAAAAGTCTCATAAAAAAATCTATAAAATTGATAACGAAATCAATTTTTACATTCGAATTTTAAAAAATGATACAAAAGAATACCCGTTAGCCCTCGGGGTTTTGAGCGGGTTTTAAAGGATTTCAAACAAATGAAATGTGACAAGGGCAATAAAAACAAAGGCTCCAACGAAATTACACCTGAATTACTAAGCGGCGACGCATATGTAATGAGATGGACGGCGTGCTTCGTGTTCTGGCACACCGCCCCGTGGACTTAGGGTGAAGCGCCCTAGGAGGGGAGTCCGCAAAGGACGTCTCCGCCGCGTAGTGGTAAAAACAGGGGCGTAGCTACCGCTGTATCAGCCGGGCTACAGGGGCCCCGGAAAGCAAAAATTTCTAAAATATTAACCACAACCTTTTATACATAATTAACATTTTTGATAAAACTGCTCAACCATTTTTTTTTAAAAGATCACATTATACCAAATAAGAAACTATAATTCAGATTAGTTATTAAAAAATTTACAAAAGTCGGGTTTCTTTTTTTTTCGGAGTAAGCGGGCAATCAAATTGGTAAATTTTTAGGCCCCCAAATACATTTTAATATAGGGCCCCTGTAAGACAAGCTACGCCACTGGGTAAGGATGAACGAATAATAAACGAATAAGGTTCTTCTTCTTCTTCGCGGGCTGCGTTTTCCGCACTTAGTCACTGTATGGTGACCATTGTGCGTGAGGGGGGCTGGTGGGTGTTTACTCCATCCTATCACAGTGACATTAATCGGGTCCCACTGTTTTACGTGCCTTCCGAAGCACGTAGGAGGTCGGATATCAAATATGAATCAGAGCTAGAGTGGGTCACCCATCTATGATCTAATAGCAACCAGAGGAACTCAACCTAGCAATCGGCCCCAACGCCGACCACTGATTAGGCCACGACGTCCTCTGCCAGTTTAATGAACCTAATAAATAAAAACATGTGGTGCAATACAATGTCGATAGGTTGTAAAGAGATAAAGTCTAACATGAGTTACGATGCTATCGAGATGAAATAAAAACTGCTCCAGGATCGTGGACACAGCCACCCGCGGTGTATTGCATAATGCATTAATTGTTATGTTTTCCAAGACAGCCATCGTTGAAAACGACGGTGATTTTTGGGCTAAGCCGTTTTCAAGTGATTTCCATAACGGTAATGGATTGTGCTGATCTTTTGTGACGTTTCATTGTTAAAATCTAGAGCCTCAATAGCTCAACGGTATAAGGTATGGACTGAAATCCGCAAGGTACCCGGTTCAAACCCCACCGCCGTTGGGATACATTCCCACTGTACCTATGTTAATATATTTTAATTGTAAATTTATGAAAGGAGTATAGAAAACCGTTTGTCTTAATTTATATAATTTAATATTCTACTTCCTAGCGTTATCCTGGCCTAGTAGTACCAGGGTTCGCTTAGATTGCGAAGGATTTGGCTGTGGGGCAAGTTTATATAATTTAATATTATTGAAAGAAAGATAAACGTTATAACCACAAGGTATACCTACATTATACGACATTTGTTTTTGTTTGACGTTTTATATCGAATATAATATCCGAAACCTTATGATAGAAACACCTGTATTCTTTTAATAATGGGTGTATTATGTAAATGTATATGAGTGTCTAAAATGTAAGGTAGCTATTTTTATTGGACGTTCCCACAGTATATGGAAAGGATAAATGTAGTTTTATCATAGGTAAATAGTTGGCGACTTCGGACGTCCGGACCTACGGTAACAAGGAGCGAAGTGTCACTGGAGGCTTAATTACAGATTTCTATCGGACGGGGAGGCTGGGGGGGCTAAGTGTAGGGGGTAGAAGAGAAACGAATAAATACAAGATCTCCTGAGACCGGCGTTTCAGTTGTTCCCCGCCAATCCAGCGAACGGTGCTTCGAACATCGACGCTCGTGCACAATACCTTTATCATATTCTAAAGGTACTGAAAAACGGTATGTCTTAATTAATGAGAATTATTACAGTTATATATATATAACTATGTATTCCAATCGCGAAACGAAAAACAAAAAAAAAACACTCAAAATAAAAATAAAACCGAACAAAAATATTTTAAAGGAAAAATAATTCCAAGAAAACTTTTTGAGGAAATCCAATTTACGCACGATCTTTTTTAACCGAAGCAGGCAGACGAATAGACCTCACTTAGAATGAAAATGGTCGTGCTAGACCCACTTCGGGCCCTTCTTAGCGTCCACGCGAGCTACATTAGCACTGGTTAAAAGCATGTTACAATTAAGTCTTGCCTCCTTTTTTTTTTTTTTTTTTAATGTTACAAGTGGGCAGACGAGCAGACAGCAGGCACCGGAGTGCCTACCGGCGCCCATGGACATCTGCACGACCAGAAGGCCAGCAGTTAGTTACAAAGTTACAAAGGAAGAATAAAAGATGCACGCTGGGAGCTTTAGAATATAATGTGCCGGTATATTTTTCTGTCTGCAGCTCGGTTGGAACCTTCCAAATTGTCATATATATCAAAAATTTCCACCCTTTCAACCTTTTTGAAAATATCAAGACAATAGACATTATTACATAAAAAAAATTCAATAATCTTTGCGTTTTTTACGATACAAAAACGGAAAATAAAACATTATTGTCTGTTTGTCTCTCTGTCTGTTAGTTCCATTCCGTTCCAAAATCGGCTGGACCGATTTTGTCGGGACTCTCACCAACAGATAGCTGATGTTGCAAAGAGTAACTAAGCTACTTGAGCAAATAATAAAATAAAAAATAATAATCCTCCAAATTTAACGAAATCACTGAATACGCGCAGATGAAGTCGCGCTTTATAGCTAGTTTTTAAGGGAGAATACCGAAAAAACAATACCGAAGAACTAAAAAGCAAAAATAATTGGTACTTACATACGACATGCTAGACACCTACTGATGTATAAGTCGGTACCAATGATTTCATACACTTAGAGACCGCTTAGACTTAGAGTCGCAGACCTAGTATGGGGTATAAATTTCAACTATATAACTCTGTGCGATCTCGAAAAAAAGGTTTTTGGATAGACAACGATGTGATCTTATATTTTGGTGGTACGCAACCCTAAAACTCAACGGCTTTAGTCAGACAGTGGTGATCACGTGGTGATAAACAACCTTAACTTCCATCCAAAACTATATATGTACGAAATGTGACAAGAAACTGTTGCGTTACGACTTTCGAAGGTGATGAAATAGAACCGCTATGTACCTTCTGTTATGGCGTGAAACAATAATTTTAATCAATTTTTTTAATGCCGAGGTTCCGTCTCATGATCAAATCCACGTCATTCGCATGATTGAATTTCTTGGGGCACCTCTTTAAGCTACCCATCGGTTACTACATCCATTTGTAGGGATTCAGTTTGAAATCCGTTTAGCGCTTAATGAAAGAACGAACGGACAAACACGTCGAAAAAAAGGGTGTGAATAATATACGGTTTGCAATATACATAATCTTAATTAATCGTTTCGTTCGGTTTGTGAGACTTCCCGGTGGCCTAAACTCGTCATTAAGGGCCGGCAGCGCATCTGCTAGCCTTCTAGTCATGCAGATGGGCCTCGGTGGGCACTTGGGTGCCTGCTGCCTGTTCGTTTGCCCCTTGTAACATAAAAAAAAATCGAATTTTCTGATGAGACGTATATTTAATTAATTGTTCTCCGACCCTTCCCTCAATCCATACTGTAAAGCTCACAACATTCTAGTATCGATGGACAAACAATAAATATTTCGACAACACTATTTCGTTGCACCAAAAATCTTAATCTACGAAACGCGCGGCCCGCTTTACAGATGACATTTCGGTCGAAGGACTGCCCTTTGTCGGCAACAACTGAACAACACAAAGTGTAAAAGATGCCTCGTTTCGTGACAAAATAATTTCGCCATTTTGTCGAGTGTTTTGTGACGCTGGCCTTTTCAACGTCGGCAGGCGGGGCAAGATGGCAGGATTTTCTCTTACTTACTTGTAGTTTGTCTTCTTGTATCGTTGTATTTTGGGCAATTCATACAATATCTTTTTTTTAACAGATAATAAGCTACGACTCGCCGAGAGGTGGAGTGTCAGTGGTCACGGAAAAGGGCGAAACAACCAAACAACTCTAACAACCCTTCTGACCAGTCATAATTCAACACTTGAAGAGTATCGTGCGATTGTGGTATAAGTCTGTAGGATACACTACATAAAGTATATGATTATCAATTTCTAAGGGGGTAAAAGACGAAGTTTCTATAAGGTAAATTGTTCAAATTAAGCCTCATGGTTTTACCGAAATCATTCACCGATTCGCATGACGACCGTGACTCGACAGGGTCGCCATTAAAGTCACAATTTTCCAAGGCGTCGCCGGATTAATAATTTCCATAATCAATGGTATTTAATGCTTGCGGAACGAAGGCCCTTATTTTGTCGGCGTCTCGACCGTAACTCCAAGACCCAGCTCCTTGGCGATTTATTCACAAAAAACACAGGCCCGCCGGCTTTTCGCAAATTGCTCATACAAGCCATATTCGGACGACGAAAAATTCAATCTGATAACGAATCGAATACGTTTGGGCGTTGGACGTTTACAAAGCGTATATTATTTTTTGTTGATTTATTGCTGGAAAAAATGCGCGCTTAAAGCTTTCAGTTTCGCGTGCGTAACCGACTTGTATAAACGAAAGTACTTTATCTGTTTAGGACTCTATAAGTTCATCAGAATTGTTCTGAACTAATACCATTAAAGCATCTTTAACAAATTCATTTTACAAACTCACAATATGCAGGTTTCCAAAGGAGTCTATAATCGTTTATAGTCAATAGAATATATCATATAAACAAAACTAGTCATAAATTTGAAAAATTGTGCCCCCACGAGATTCAAACTTTTATTTTTTTCGAAACCGATTCCCGGAAACCAAAATTCAATTTATATGTAACAGTTTATAATATAACAATCAGCAACAATAAGTATGTCTGATTACATACATTTAAGGAAAGAAAGCCAGTAATCATTTCCGTAAAATTGCAGGATTTTTGGAGGTTCAAAATTGAAACTTGGACACAAGTATACGCTCTTTACGGTCATTACTAAATGACAGACCATTGCGATCTTTATAGCCGGTAATGAACAATTGGGAATATTAAATTTTATACCTCACACATTCAGAAATTTGGAAGTATCAAGTTCATAAAAGGTATTACTGGGTAGTTAATGTACATGTGGAAATGTAAAATTTTATATTCCACAAATACATAATTTGCAAGTAACGAATATATGTAATGACAGGTGGTAAATTTAACATGTTACGTTCTTTTATTACACTCTCATCTACCTTGGCTTCGGGTGTAAATTTAAGTCATTTTAATACATTTATCCGCTTTGCTTTTTGTTCCAATCCAGTTTCTGTATTCAAAAATAAATTGCCTCCCCTAATATACATCCTTCCTCTAATTAAATTTCCCTTCACTATACTATTATCACAACAACTATGAGCATAAACTTCACGCTTAATTCGAAAGGTAACATGACAATGAGCCATACATATTGTGTTCTAATTAAATCAACGAGTTTAAAAAAGGCCATTGATGATTTGAAAAAAGGAACAATGTAGAGAAACATCATTTAGATAAAGAAATGATTTGCATGTTAATTTCACATTCATATTGTACGGTGATAGCTAAGAAACGGGTAATGTATTTGAAAGTAAAAGTACACACACATATGGGCCGAAGAAGCGACGTCGTCCGAATTCCTAATCAGAAGCCCACGCGTCGCCGCATGCACCACCTAACTTTCTATTGACAAATATACACCAGACACTTTCAATTTGCACTTCGTTAGACATATAAGATTTCAAAAGAATAAGCCTCCAATGTAGAAGGTACTAAAATCCATAAGGTTCAAATCCTGACCCCGGTATCGTCGTGCCCACCTATAACATTAAAAGGTTTAGGACTTTAAGGTAATTAAATACGGCGCATAGCTAAAGATATAGTAGCATTATTGTAAATTCATTATACCACGAACCTTAAAAGCATATGCACCTACAAATATAAAATGCGCGAGAGCTTATAATATATAATAATTTATGCAGTTTCTTTTATACAGTGGGCATGCATGTTTAAGGAAATTTTACTTAGTTAATCGACATAAAACGTCGAAAAATAAACATTACGAGTATATCCGTACTACTTTAAATTATTTACGATAAGATTCGTGTTAAAAATCAACATGTCTTTTCATCATTTCCAATATATTCATTACTTACATTTCTATATATATCGTAATTATGCCCACAACATTCATGACATAATCATAATTAGCATATGTTTCTAATTAAATTAATTACACGCCGGTGCCGAGGAGATCCCGTGTAGGTATGATGACGTGGCTATTATTACAACCATACCTTATGAACGAAATACTTTTGCGATCATACCTGTAACAAAATACAGTATAGAATTAAAAAAATTATTGATTTTCTGATCTGTACTGGATATATGAGTTCATCTAGAAATTACATAAACGAACTTACATAACCAGAAATGAAATATTTTTGGCCTTGATAGAATATTGCTGATGTTGGATGGAGATGTTGCTCTGAAGGTCTGTCATACTTTATAAGAACTTTAGTGTTAAAATTTTATAGGTAACAAGAGAAACAAAAATAATATTTACATATTCATTAAACTTGTTTCTTTATCAGCCGAAATTATGACGGCACGCTCGCAGCACGCTCCGCTAGGATCATGAACTGTTACGGTTAAATGTGAGGATTTTTGGAAATCTTCAGATCGGCATCAGATCCCTGGGAATGTAACTCAACAACGTTAGGATAGAGGTTAAAAACTAGTCAGAGCTATTGGTAAGCAATAATGAAGTAAATCTTAATATAGAAATACGTATATCTTAAACAGATCTTAATCAAGCTTTTTTGTTTACTACATTGCAGTGTTGGCCGCATAAATAGGATTTCCTGTATCTTAAGGGTCAAAATCTAGAATAGTTACTATCAATATTACGAGTATCTCGGCAAATCTTTTAGGAATTGTATTCCGCATATCATCGTTCATAAATTTAGTTTCTTTTACATCAACTTTCAACTTGTGAAAACAGTCAATATTAGTACTTCTGATCAGTCATGTTGATTATGGCAGTAGATCTTATATATGCACCGTATTTAATTTATACACACTAGAACTGTTACTTTCAATACTACGAGCATTCTGTCGTATACTTAGGGTTTTTGTATCACATATCATTGTCTATAAATTTAGTTTTTTTAACAACTTCAATTGTAAAAACGGTATTAATTAAAGCTTTTTTCCTGTTTGTAAATTAAACATTCATCGAAACCTTGAAATCTCAACGAATAGATTTAATCCGTATGGTGCTCGTTTGAAACCCCAACCCAGTTGGTGGAATGTTAGGAGACGTGAAAATCTTGCATCAGATCATTGGGAATGCGACTCGGCGGCATTTGTTTAGAGGGTGAAATCTAGGCGGGGATTATTGGTAGGCAATAAATAATAATAAACTGGACAAGAGAGCATTGCGTGACGCACGCTACCGGCCGCGGACCACCGCCACATCTCCATTGGAGCACGAGGTGTCGGTGACGGAATCTGTTATAGCCGATGGTTTATCAGCTACTACTGACTACTGTGCTTGTGTGACAGTTTCCTGTCTATTGCTATTTGAGGCAGAAATAACATGGATAAAAGGAAGATTGACCAATTCGGTAGTTATGTAGCATATGTTGAAAACAGTCTTAAACGTATCAATCAATACAATAAAATAAAATAAAATAGTCACTTTCGATACTTTTTCCATTATCAATACTTTAAGACTCGTTTTCCACATATCATCGCATTACTGGACTATTCCTGACACAATGTTTCAAAAAAGATTAATTGAAATGGTAACGAGAATCGAGAATTGTATGGCCACCTAAAAGTATTCCAAGGATTCTTTAAAAATAAGTTTTATGTACATGGCCACCAATGGCCGACGTGGACCGGGTAGGCCGAGGAAGAGGTGGCGCGACGACTTGGACGCCTTTGCGGGAAGGGAGTGGATTGGTTTAGCAATTCTATGCCAACACAATGGGATTGGGACAGAGTTAGGTGTATAGAATTAAGTGATCCAGTGGCAAATACGTGAATTCTATACTAACAAACAAAGCTGAAGAGTTTGTGTGCTTGAAAGCGCTAATCTCAGGAACTACTAGTGCGATTTAAAAAAAAAATCTAAAAACTAGTATACGTATAAAAGCGGAAGGTCACCTAACTCGAAATCTCGAAAACCGCGGGACGTACAAAGACAAAATTGGGCATCGAGGTAGTTTATAGTTAGTAGACATCCTCCAAGAATAGATTTTTCGATACGGCCATATTTAGAAGGTCTAAAGGCCTTCGCAAGCTTAAAGGAAAGTTCTTAATTATTTTTACTACAAAGTCGAAATTTGTTAAAGAGTTAGTAAAAGTTATTATTTTATGAATGTTTCTTAAGCGTACGAAGTCGCGATAAACACCCAGTGTACTAAAAACGTAAAATGGCTCGTAGTTTTGACAGGTGTGACGTAAGAAAGTAAAATGCGTGATGTGCCTTACAAGTGTATTAGAAATAGCGCTTTGAAGCCCCACGGTGTTTTAACTTGTCACTACGCGGTAATGACGCGGATACAATTACTATAAGAAGAAATGTTTTACACCTCCTTTAAGCCAACCAGTAGACAGTGATTTGTAGTAGGGGAGCCAGTGCCGCTAAATTTGGAGTCACTAAAGCGTTGTTGAGATCTATAAGAATACGTGGATTAGGTAGAAATACGATTAAAAACAAAAACGATCAACAAAAAACAAACATAAGTTAAGATCATGATGTTAATAACGCTTGGAGTGTATGCTTCAGACGTATTTATGGTTTTAGCTAAGCTTTGAGAAAATTGTCAGTTTATATTTTACCTTAATCCTTCGCGAAACTCCGGATTTTCACAATAAAAAAAAATTGCGCTTGGACGTATGACAAGCGATGAGCGGGCCTTTTGTTTTACAACTTTGCGACTCTCCTATTTCCTTAATTTACGCTGAATTCCTCATATCATTGAAATATACACTTATCTGCATAAAATTAACTTGCCTTATTTTAGTCTGACGCGCCCGAGTTTTTCTAAGAACCCTAAAGAGCCCAATGAGTATGTCACAATTATCACAGCAGGTTGGTATTTTCAACGCGATAACGTGACTCAATTTACTTCAAATTCATTTATGTATTATGAAGACGGCAAAAATATTAATTGCTAAATTTTACAATGTTGCTGAACAAAGAATTAAAACTTGGTATATTTGTGTTTTGTTTATTGCGATTGTTATGCTATTTTTTTTATGTATTTATAATTAGTTTACTTTTAATTATACTGTACAATTTAGCCCTGTTGACTTTTATAGTAGGTAGTTTAGGTATTTTTTATTTTTATTTCATTTCTTTTGACGCTTCGTGACCTATGTGTGACGCAAAATAGGTGGCGTCTGAAAACCAGCGCTGCAGCATTCCTTTTGAATTCTGAAGCATCTACAATGAGACGGTGACCTTTTCTAATTAAGTAACCTCTTTATTATTTCTTACTTTTATTACTAGATATTATTTAAGTTTATTGTATTTGGTCATAGGTATTTTGTCCTTAGTATTTAGTTCTTAGGTTTAAGGTTACTTAATTGAATAAAGAGAATTATTATTATTTAATTATGTAATAAAAGTAGGTACTTAATTTTTGACCATGTTTCCTTAAAATTAGACGTAGTGTGGCCTTATGTTGTGTGTTTAGTCCGTAAATGCATTGCCCCGCGTAAAAAAAAAAACTGTTCAGTTATAAAAAAAGATTTAATGACGGTTGTGAGTCGAAATAAAATTAAAATTTAGCTCATTTTGATTTTTGTTTGGCTATACTTATTAAACAAATTAGTGATTCGACTTAGTAAAATAGGTTCCTTGGTATTTTTGCTTATTTAAGACAGGCCAAGACTGAAGTATGCAATAAAAACGAATCATCATCGTGCGTCCGCACTAGTAAATCCATGCGTTCCTGACATAATTAATTAACTTTCTCTTAATCTCACGTAGTAGTTAACTGATATTTACATTTAATGTTTTTTTTTTTTTCATCATATATCATCGAATATCAGGTCCTCGAGTATCGTAAGTGTCTCACCAGTCACCCTGTTTATCTACACTATCACTACCTAACATATTTACAATACTCCTGTAGTCCTTATCTGTACACGTGTGTGTGCTTTACGTATTAGCTGAAGTACATAGCTATAAGTAAGCAGTAATTGTTATTCATAGTTTTATGGTATAATGAGGGTGCCATATTCCTCTATTGAACAAACCCTCTATAAAAAATAAAGAAAAAAAATGTTATGCACTGACATTTAATTTTTTTTTTAATGTTATGCTACAGACATTTTTTTGCGGTTTAGTCTTTTATGGCAATTAAGTTGCTAGGCAGTACTGCACAAGTAAAGAATTCAACAGTTTAATAATACAATAAGAATAATTTCAGATATACAATGTCGAAAGATCAGGTCTAAATTCGGCGCAAAGTAAATAATGAAGACAGCTAACTAGTGTTACTGATCACATGAACCGATGACGAACCAGTTTAAGCTTATATACTTCATAATAAAACAAACGCATCACTCTCAGCAATACAAAATGTGTTTTACAACCAAAAACAAACATCAAATTACATGCAATTTACTTCTCAACTGTTTAAAGCAAATACTTTGTTACATAGTTGCAAGTACAAACATATATTAAACAAGTGAATGGAACCGGTATCGCGTGACGTCGCGGGCACAGCTAGTTTAGGACAAAAGTGAAATTAATGTTAAAATGTTTATTGTAATTTCTATGATTTAACTTTTATACTCAGAACGTCAGAATATACATGTGTAATGTCTGAGCCAGACATAGCTTCATTTGAATGTTCATGTAGTGTGGCCGGTAGCTGCGCAAAGTTTTGTAGAACTTTGTAGTCTTCAGGGATAAAAATGTACAAACACTTTGAGCTATGTCTAGCTCCGGCATCATACCATGATGCAAATAAATTAATGAATGAATGAGAAGAAACACGTAGTCCCGACATATACATTACCTAAGGGAAAATGACTTAATAATCACACCAAAAATATTAATAAGATTTCTAACCTATAAAATTCACGTGTCACAGCGTTTGTTACCAAACTCATACGATACGGCTTGACCGAAGTTTATGAATTTTTATGCATATTTGGTAGGTTAAAGTATCGGTCTTAAACTACATTTTAAACTCACGCGGACGAGCTCGTGGGTTACAACTAGTATTATATTAAAGTTACAACAACAATTTATGGATCAGTCGACACGATCACCATTTTGTTTTGTGAACGGGATCAGGGAACGTGACGCACCTACACAATGGTGGAGAAATGTTTGTGTCTAAATACAGCTTGTATAAAGTCAAACTTTTTTATTCATATAGACTTTTACAAGTTCTTTTAAAAGTCATATGTTATAAAGAAGGGTGTCAATCACTGTTAACATTTATTTCTATATTAAACAACTAGAATATAAATAGTGACTGGACTACTGGAGTATTTATTTTTCATATTATTAATCTATTCAATAATTCTTATTTTCGTTCCTTTACTAATTCCTCTAATTACATAAAAATTACAATTGACAGTTGATGGATAAAAAGCCCGTAACTCCCGCCATTATTCCATAATGTTCTTCTTCTTTTTTATATCTTTGACAACAGTGTACTTCTTATTTGCCAGTGATGCCAGTATTCCTCGCGAAAAAGGACGTTCGAAATATTGGCGACACCATGTTTAATTATTATTTTTTAACTGTATTTCAAATTAAAATCATTATTTAGTAATTTGGTGATAATGGTTTAAATGTCATAAAATAAATTAAAAAACAATTCAAGAACACGTAAACAACCACAGACAAATCTGTATAAACAAAAATGAATCGCTGAAATGTTTGTACGCACATAACTTCCGAAGGACTGACACAAATTGGATAATTTTTATTGTTGTGTTCGTTTGTTGTCTGAACAAGGTTTGTATTGTGAAATATTTTTGTCTATCTGTCTGTTTTTCGTAACGTCTGAATTGATTTTGACGGGACTTTCAATGCTAGCTTTTATTTATTAATTATTTATTGTTTATTCTGATAGACAACAGCTGATACAATGATATAATTACATCATTATTATTATTATTATTGAGTGGGTTACATGGAAAATGTTCAACTAACTACAGATTACCTCAGCATGCACTATTACAAAGAAAAATCATAAATTTACACACTATATAACTCTTTAAATTAAATATAGAAATTAACAATTAATAAGTAATAAAATTAAAAATTACAAAGAATAACATAGGCTACTTGACACGTAGCTAAAATAATTAGATTTCCGCACAATACATCAAAACATCCGTTCACAACTTTAATCTAGCTTAAATTTTTTTTTAACTTTTTAATACATTGATTGAAACGAAATTACATACACGGGTCGTAGCATGACCTACTTAACCTAGCGACCGACTCAAAAGCCGACCACTGATTAGGCCACGACCTCCTCCTTGGATGACAAAAAGAAACTTTCGCTAAGGGTTATTTTTGGAAATTAACGCAATGCATACGTAACAAGCAAAAAATAAGCCTTTTAACTAATTGACGTGCAAACGACATTCGACCTTAAAGTGGCAAACCAATTTCTTGGTTGACTAAACATAATAATGGCATGTTTCAGAATACAATATCAACGTGGAAGAAATGGTCTTCGGGCGAATCAGGTCCTGGCGGCCGAATATCGGGCTCAGTGTGTGGTTTGGATCCAAAGTAAGTATACATTAATTTTAGAGCCTCAATAGCTAAACGGTATAAGGTATGGACTGAAATCCGCTTTTATTTTTTATGTATGTATAACTTATTATTAAACTTTATCCGTAATGCCAGTGTAATTTAAAACATATATAAAAATCGTTGTTAGAATTATTTTTAAAGGAGTACCTACGAGTTTTTCTTGCTGGTTTTTCTCGTGGTTTAACTTGTTCGAACCAGTAAAAATAAAGCGAAACTGAGTTTTGGCTAATCCCAATAGTATTAATTGCAATTTTAACTGACTTAAAGATTACAGCGTTATATATGTTATATAAGTAAATCAGCCTTCGCAAATTAACCAAAATAGCCCACAAAACGTCTTTTGGCGTAAATAGAGATCTTAAGGAATTATTATTTTATGTTAACATCAGTCCTATTAATACTTAAGTATAGACATTGCATTCCGTATTTAAAATTCTTTTACTGATGCCAAAGTAGTACTTTAGTAAATCTAACGTTATGCAATCCAAAAAGGAAGATTTATAAAAGAACAATACTTAAATGTAGGATAAGAATAATTAAAAAAAAACACTGTTCTTTTTATTCGTAAAACATTTATTATATAAATGCAATAGTAAATTTCTTTTAATTTCTAAGACTTGCACTTGCATTTAGAGTAAGGGACACATGTTCCATTTTTTCTCCAGTACATTTGTGTGCGTGTGGTTTTATGTTAATGGTTTAAAGTATTAATATCGCATATGTTATAGAAATGTTACCATTCCCAAACCGTCCTCTACTCCTCAGTCCGCGCAATTTTCCCAAAATGATGCTGAAAGTCTACGCTTTACGTTTTAATGTATAGATTCAATTTAATTTTCGCCTTTCTGTGTGTTGTGATTGTAAAAAAAAGCTCGTCATCCTTTATTGTAATATGCCATTCTTTAGTACAATAATTCTAAATACTAAATATAATCAAATCCTTTAAATATATAATTGTATGGACTGAATTCCGCAAGGCACCCGGTTCAAACCTCACCGCCGTTGGGGTATTGTCGCACCCACTCCTAATACAAGCTCTTAATTTAAGCTTAGTAGGAGGGGAAAAAGGTAATATTAGACATACGTAAAAGTATTTCTAATATTTTTTATAAAAAAAGAAAAACATTAAAAAAAGAAAAAATTTAGTAGCATTATTGTATTTTTATATATTTGGAACTATTATTGTATATTTTAACAAGTAGAACAAATACAGATAGTTAATAACATTAAGGACAAACATATAAAAAAAAAACTTTAAATAAAAATCAAATCTGGATTCAAAAGGGAGCAGCTGAAAACACACCGCCTTCCAAAACACTAACATTGAAAATATATGCGCGACATTCTCATACGAAACGGACTAGGAGTGTAAAAAATCAATCACTGCTAAAATTGAATTCATCATCATCCTTTGAGATTATAAATTTGTAAAGAAATCAATAGCAGAAGTACGGTCGCCGTTGAAATCGACTTGGCAACATCACATATCAAAAAAAAAATAAAAAATTAAACATCGATATTATGGCAACGCTTATTTCCTAAGTATTGTTATAAAATTAGCGGTTCAATACACGTTTGGTCACACACTCGCTCCGAGAACAATACGATATGAATGGTCAAGCGCTCTAACGGTCCGGCCGCGGTCAAAGCTGAAGATTCTACATATTCTGCGGTCGTTCGTAACGGTATGTGTGTTTTTGTTGGAACCCCGTATAGAGAAAGTCTCGCCTCTGATCGGATGCTCGGAATGATACTAACCATGCATGCTCACTGGACACGTGTAATTTTAGTTTTTCGTTTTACCTATTTATCGAAAAGTTCACCTGATTTTCTTTTAACGTCCATTTTGTGTGCAGTCATATAACGTTGATCCATTTATGTATAAAATTACACATTAAGAAGAAATTAAATTACAAATCTCGAGAAATTAAATTACAAAATTCGAGAAATTAAATTACAAACTTCGAGAAATTTTATTACAAATTCGAGAAATTAAATTACAAAACTCGAGAAATTAGATTACAAATTCGAGAAATTAAATTACAACATTCGAGAAATTAAATTACAAATTCGAGAAATTTAATTACAAAACCCGAGAAATTTATTTACAAATTGGCAAATTAGAGAAAAATAAATTAACATTGTCAGGGCTTATCTAACATGTAACGGATAGCGAGGACATTGTCCTTAGCTTAGTAAATTATAGTTAATTTACTAGAAAACTATCTGTAAGCACTTGAAGTAGTAATAAATGTTAGCGTAGTCAAGTTCCTATCGGTAAATTGTAATAACATTTATAGGAGTTACGCTTTAGTTTTAATTTTTGAATTCAACATTAAAAAAAATAAATTCAGTCGCTTTGCACCATCTGCTTTAGCGTTCTAAAAGTCTTAAAATTGGTAGAAGTAATAAAAAATATATTTAATCCACTTGAGTGCTTGCTGACTACAATACAATGACCTTTTGTAGAGCGTATTTATAAAATACGGTCCATAGTTAGTCTATACAAGCATTTCTATTATTGACATCACTTGTATAGATCATGCAGCTACAGAGGCATCTTTAACGATAAGATATGATAGATTAAATAATAGCGGAGATAATAAACTGCATAGTACAATACAATGACCGCTTGTAGAGCGTATTTATAAAATACGACCCATAGTTAGTCTATACAAGCATTTCTATTATTGACATCACTTGTATAGATTATGCAACTACAGAGGCATCTTTAACGCTAAGATACGGTGGATTAAATAATAGCCCAGATAATATACTGTCTAGTACAATACAATGACCTTTTGTAGAGCGTATTTATAAAGTAACGCCCATCAGACCTATATGGAAGCATTTCTATTACGAATAACACGTGACATCATTCATAATAATAAGTGTACAGATTACGCAGCCGCAGAGGCATCTCGATCGCATTACTCATCCTATGCCACCATACGTAGACCGAACACGAAATTAATAAACCCCGTCAGCACAATGAACGACAGACGTTTCGCAATCAATTCAACTGATTCATTATTTCCAAACGGTGTTTGATAACACGTGAGTAAAACAATAGGAGCGGCTGCAGTGGGCCGAGTCATAACAGTAAATAATTGGGTCTCATCTCGTCCAGAGGCGAGAAGACGTCGACGATCGTAGTGTGACCTTTAAAATTCCGCCTCGGTGGAGATTTGAAAGTGACGAAAGTTTGGACGCTAAGCTATTGGAATCCGCATAATAATAAATAATAATAAGTGCGAATGATGAATTTGTCGATTTCTCCGCGTCGACTGTTGATTGGCATGTATTTCGACTTTGCAAAGACGCTCGTAAGCAATAATGACATATCGCAGCGTCGAACACAATGAGAAGTGATTTATTCGACTTCGACACGTATTCGCTATCCAGTGAAGAATATAATATAGTTCTCATAAAGTACCAATACGTAACAATTACATATGTGTGAATTATACTATTTAAGTGGTCTCTTATTACGGTTCCGCAGTACTACAAGGAACCCTTATCATTTCGCTCTGTCCGTTCGTCAGTCCGTCTGACTGCCCGTAAGGTGCCCCCCCCCCTCCCCTAGCATTTCCAAACTATTACACGTAGAGACTTGAAATTTTCCATATTGATAGAACGTGCTAAAAACTCATAAGGAAAATTGTTCTAAACAAAATCGAACAACAAATTTTGAAGTTATTTAACAAATAAGATTATAGTGTATCAGATACTTTTATAGATTATTTTTAGATTAACTGCTGTTTTCTTGATTATGTGATGTGACAACCTGTGACAAGGACTGGAAGAGAAGTTATAGATGATCCCTTTCCCCCCAGTTAAAATTATTCAAAAAACTATGTTAATTACTTAATCAGTCTATATCAGGGGTCGGAAACCATTTAAGTGGGAAGAGTAAAAAATACCAATTAAACAAATTTGAAAGTTTTTAAAGAGCCACAATAAGTATACTTGCCTACCGTAAATAGCACTCCTATAAATAAAGTTACTTTGCAAAAAATATACACATATTTATTCATAAGTCAAATATCTAGTTAGTCATATATAAGTAAAGTGTTTTTTCACAACAAACTAGATATTATATATATGATATTATTACATAATCACTTAGTATATTTGCTTATGAGTTGTATGAGGCTCGAGAGCCGCAGGTTGTCGACCCCTGTTCTATCTCAATGTAGTGTTAAGAACATGGATATCGCGATTTTGTTACTATTACAAGGGAAAAACAAATCCGTCTTACATAGAGAAGCCTTTGTATGAGTCCTTTAAATGTTTACTTTACTTAACATTCATATTCTCTATTAGATATTGAATTATTGTTTAGTTTCAATGAAACTAAATAAAAATTTTGATAACGGAATGTGGCGAGGTAATGAACTTTTAGTATCATTATCTGTATAAATTTTAACTGTAAATAAAAGTATTAAAACTTTGTAAGTGTCATTAAAATTTGCATAACATTGTCTAACAGGATATGTTAGAAAATGTTTTTTACACCTTAATGTACATCGATATAAACCTGTTTTTTTTTTTTTAATTTTACACGTGTAGATAAGGTTTTTTTGGGCTCGTTTAATTAAGATACATTAAGTACAGCTAATTTTTACACGCGACTTTGTTTGAGTTACATACAATGATTAAGACACGATTTACAGCCCCTCTAGAAATGAGCATAGCTATTTCTTAAAAGCCGGCAACGCTCTCTGCAATATAAGGAGACCCTGGTACTTAACTGGGATATGCTAGGAAGAAGATATATACAAATCAATAGTTGTTCGTTAGCATCGTTAAAACTCGGAAACGGTCGAATCATTTTGAATTTTGTTTGTTTTTTTTTACTCCTCTTATTTCAGGGAAGGTTTAAAAGAAAAAAAAGAAAGAAAAAGTCGAAAGATTATTTCAAAATATTAAAAAATACAAATTTAGTCGCTGCTTCCGAATACTTCATATGGATGACGTTCGTACTGGACCTTTTGACTGACGCGCCATTTAAAAAGACAAAGGGGATTAGTTAACTGGCTAATATCGAGCAAGACAACGTCTGTCGAGTCCGCTAGTATTTGAACTAATTTATCGATTGGGACTGCAAGATAATGAAAATAAAATGAACATCATTTTATTTTCATTATCTTGCAATTTTTGATATTTTTAACCGACTTAAAAAAGAGGAAGGTCTCAATTCGAGTTTTTTTTTTGTTTGTATGTTGCATGTTACTCCGCTATTTATGAACCGATTTTGATGATTCTTTTTTATCTTACCAGCTCCATCAATTTAATAACACAGGTAGGTATTAACATATTGTTATATTTTGTTGTATATTAAATATTCAAAATTTATTTTCTCTGATTGCTTAGTACATGACATCCAAAATTTTCCGTTGTGATATTTAAGGTTATAATCTGTGTCTGTTTCAATTCATTTCACAGATCAGTAAATAAAATAGTATAAATAACTTATAGATGCTTACGGAAAAATAACCGAAACATTTTTATATCTAGCCTTATACCGGAGCTAGACATAACTTCATTTGAATGAACATTCTCATGATCATGTAGTGTGACCGGGGACTTTGTTTAGCTGCGCAAAGTTTTGTAGTAATTTGTAGTGAAAAATGTAAGAACACTTTGTGCTATGTCTGGCTCCGGCATTACACATAAGGCCCCTGCCATTCAGGAGAACAAAGTTATCTGTCTCAAATGAAAGCTAATTATATGGTAGGATACAACCATTACTGTTTATCTTAAACTTTAATCAGGCAATTAAACAGTTATTATGCACATCAAGGAAAATACGGCGTAGATACATCCTAGACAGCATCGACATTTAAGATCAGCTGTGATAGCAGTCAAGTGCATGCTTGTTCGGCATTAAAAAAAAAAACAGATCTTTATAAATAAATAAAATTGAATTGTCTATTTGCACCGTCGAAATATTTTTTTTACTCAATGCTTATGCCAATGCGACGGTTTATATGCAAAACAGCTAGATACATCTCGACGGTTCTTTTTCAGACAGCCTATTCTGACCAGAGAATTAAAGTGCCGCACGAAAAATCTTCGAAATTGAACTTGGATGATGATTAGATTCCAACGTAACAGTGGTTTTTTTTTTATTGAGAACAAAATACTATTTTTTAATTCATTTAAAATATATGTTATTATTCACTAACCGATACAATTTCTTGGTCCAATTCCAAAAGGTAGGTAGGTTAAAGGATTAATGAGATGACGATTTTCCTCAGAGAATCGTTCAGGGTTGAACTTTTCTGGTTCCGGATAGTACAAAGAGTCATGGTGCATGGACCATACGGGAATGAGCACGATTTCGTTTTTGCAAATCTGAAATCAGATTTGCGGGAAGGGAGTGGATTGGTTTAGCTCTAGATAGAGGAGAGTGGTCAAAGAGTGGGGAGGCCTTTGCCTAGCAGTGGGACATTATGGGCTAATAAAATAAAAAAAGGAATATTGTAGTTTCAATTGTCACACATTTTTTCCGCTTTTGAACTGTACAACACATTATCAAAGCACTGAATTATTGTTGGATTAAGCTTGTTCTGGGTATAATCAAGTTATTCTGGGTATCACCCATAATTATATACTCTTTCTGTTATGTTAGTTTTAAGTTTTTTATTTGTAATACCTCAGTAAACTGCAAGGGAAGGAACCGACTTCTGACTCACGGTTTTTAAAAACTATCTCAGAAGTCAGGGCTTCTTAATGTAATGACAATTGTAAAAAATAATAAACCAGGCAAGTGCGAGTCAGACTCGCGCACTGAGGGTTCCGTACTGTCATATCTACATAATATTTTTACAAGGTAATTTACGAGTAAGATTAGTACTTCTCATGGAATTTCCTTGAATGTGACAGTCTTGGTAATTTTTTTGTGATGTTACTACAACTGGATGTATGTTTGATGCTCTTTCACGAAAAAACTACAGAATAGATTTTAATAAATCATTCTCAATTGTTTATATATACAAAATTGTACCTGATTTTATGTATATAATCGATCAAGACACCTTCAATAATTTTATTTAACTTGAGGAATAGTTTTAATGAAAAAAGGTCACCCTACTGCACTCACTCAAGCAAGTGTTGCAAATTTAGTGTTGGACGTGCAGTTTAGGGCTGAACGGACTCTACTCACTTTTCTGTAGTTAATAAGATCGCCAGGCCGCATGCTTTATCACCGAATTAATATATAATATTAATAATAATCATATTATACATATGACGATAATAAGTGCTTAAAAAAAGTCTATACGAATAAACAATTTTGATTTTGACTTTGCATGCTTCTTTGCTAACTCACAAACAAAATTAAATTCAGAAATTTCTAAGTGCCTTAATACAGGCAAAAAAACGATCACTAAGAGACGAATTTCTTAGCATTCCATGGATTCACCGTGCGGGTGCCGGGTCCATCGCGTTGCAGAGGAAGGAACCATAACCCCCACGATCTCTACAAGCTCACGGCTAATATCACAAAGTGACGTGATATCAAATATAATACAGTGCTAGAATGGTTCCCCCATTTATCACCTGGTCACAGCAAGAGCTACTTAACTTAGCGATCGACTCAAATGCCGACCGCTGAATAAGCCACAGCCTCCTCAGTTAGTCTTTAAAATTAAATTTATCATTTTTTTTTCATATAATTAAGTTTCAAACTTAGGACTTTAGAAAATACAAGAGGAAAAAAATTATAAAACGCAGTTGTCATTTGAGCTTACAACTGTATTATATTATAAACTATTTATTATAATATGGAAACGATGGGCCACTTGTTGTGAGAGTGTGATGACCAGAATGAGAATAAACCTCTTCAGCGTGGCCTATCCAAGGGCGGAAGACTATGGTTCCTTCAGGTTGGCGGGTGAACCTAGAATTGCTCGTCTTCTTCTTCCTAGCGTTATCCCAGTTAAGTACCAGGGTCCGCTTAGATTGCAGAGGATTTGGCTGTGGGACGAGTTAAGATAACCGATTGCCATCTGACGTGATGTTGAAGTGATAATGACTGACAAAATCTTTGTCTTAATTGTCGTGTTACTCATCATCATCATCATCATCATCATCATCATCATCATCATCATCATCATTATTGGCCTACAACATCTATGACGGATGATTTAAACCACGCGTGGATTATTTTGGCACTATCTTGTTACTACAACAGAATATTATCATTATTTTGGCATATTATATTGGCGCCGTTGTTAAAATTTGTATATTAAATATCAGAAACTGATACAACTTTCATAAAAGATGGTGGGCACGGCCACTCAATATTTTGGCCGATTTTCTGTTAAATTCGAGTCCGCGTATAACTTGCTTACGATCAATATAGTACATTCGTACCAATAATATGCCTTTGAAATATTTGTTTTGAATAAATAAATAAAGTAATACATATATATAAATGTATATACTACGACTACATAATTTTTTGTAGAAATATTTAAATACATACCTAAATAAAATAAATATTAAGATAAATATTAAATTATTAGGTGAAATTTTAATTTAATTAAATTTTATTTAGTTTTTAATTTATTTATTAACAATAGACATGCCAACAGTATATTTAAAAAAACAATTTTACACATCGTTTCAGTGGACTTATAACTATATAATACACCTTTCACAAACTGTAAACATAGAACTTTTATACAGAAACAATAATTTCATTAGTTAAAAAATATATATATTGAGTTTAAATACTTTAAGTTAAAAGATCATTAATGTTTTTCTTAAATATATTAAATGTGCTATGAAAAAAATCAACATCAACTGAATTTATTTTGTTGTAGGCCAAAACGAATTTGTTTAATTGAGATTATTTACCTAAATTAGTCCTAGATACCCTGTATGGAAAAAACTTCTTCAATTGATATCTAGGTAATCTACAAGGAGCTTTTATAGATAATCGAGATAAGACATTAGGTGATACTATTTTGTATAGTGTTAGAACGTTTAATTTATTATAAGAAATGTGCATTGCGTCATGTAAAGGGTATATGCTCTCCCGCAGGTTGGTGGTGGCGGCCGACGTGGGCCAGAACGAGATCAGCAGCAAGATCACGGTGCGGCACACCACCTCTATTTTTTTTCCTAATTTTATGCGGACGAAGTCGCGGGAACAGCTAGTGAAATAATAAAGTGAGCCCAGACATAGCTCAAAGTTTTCGTAAATTTTTGTCCTTGAAGACTACAAAGTACTACAAATCATTGCGCAACTACACACAGTCCCCAGCTACACTACATAACATTCAAATGAAGCTATGTCTGGCCGCGGCGTAATACGAAACTTATCGATAAAAACATGAAAACGTGTGATTTCGCCTTAGCATTCGTAGAATTCCAAAAAAATTAAATTGATCAAAATTTTCTTTTGCATGGACTTTCAGTGTCTGCTTGATTTTCAGAAGTAGTTAAAATTTAGGTAATTTTTAATAATAATTTATAACTAGTTGTTATCCTCGACTTCATCCGCGTCAAATAAGGTGAATAACTTTAGTAGTTGTAGTTGATATGAAGCCTATAGCTTCTTTGATAAAAGGTCAATATAACACTGAAAGAATTTTTCAAATCGGGCCAGTTGTTCCTGAAATTAGCGCGTTCAGGTAAACAAACTAACTATTCAAGTTCAACTTCAAAAGTTGTTGTCCGATTTCGTTCAGAATAATTTTCCTAGTGAGTTTTTATCGTGTTCTATCAACATGGAAAGTTTCAAGTATCTACTTCTAATAGTTTGGAAATAGTAGGGGGGGGAGCACCTCACGGACAGACAGACAGACGGACGGACGGACAGAGCGAAATTATAAGGGTTCTTTGTAGTACTACGGAACCCTAAAGAGAGGCCAGGATTGTGTGATGACACGCTTATAAAAGCGTTATAGAAGGCATTAATCTTGTAGAAAACAGGCGACAGAATATTTTCAAAAAAATTAGAGATCTGTGATGTGAGATGAAAACTTCGATAACGTAAATACCCGCCCGAAGCCGGGACGGTTTTCTAGTCCTATAAAAAATTGAAAAATCTAGTCCTATAAAAAATTGAAAAATCTAGTCCTATTAAAAAGTTAAAAAAATATGCAATCGGATTACAGAGGTTATTTCACAAAAAATTGAATAACAACTTCTGTAATCTTAAAGTTTCTAAGCCAGACTTTTTCTCAGAGCTCTTTAGAGATCTCATCAAATACAGTAGCACCACGCTGACTCGCAAATATAAAATCAACGCTTCGTTCGCTCCCTAACCCTAGATTACCTATTACCTAAAATACAGGTAGTTACCTAGTTTAGGGGCAGGTGGACCACCTATCTGCACTAATACTTGTTTATACCGGTTATGAAATATAGACATAAGTTGTATTTGTAACAGTGATGTAAGTATGTTCCAATAAAGATTAATTATACAACTAATTATTATAAATTCCTCAGGAAATATAACTGTACTAATGTAGCACATATGTATGGCATAAAAGTAAGGGCGTCTTCGCAACTTTATCATGTTTAAGGGATCTGGACTGTACGACGTACAAAGATTAAAAAGGCTCCAACAGGCGAGTATCGCCGGGTAATAAGTAGATAGTAAATGTTATACCTTGACCGAAATTCTTCAACTACCCACATTCTCTAGGCTAAAGAATCGATACAACGGTTACAACATAACCATTATAAAAGCGTAACTAATCAAAGGAGGGTTTTTAAACACTGTCCCTAACAAATTGAATATGTACACAAAAGAAAGTAATGTTATGTAGACTGGACGCTGTTTCGATACGTTGTAAAGTAGTTTATAATAGTCTAGTAGACATACGTCTTCGGATTCTGGTAAAAATGCATTGAGCCATTTAGCTAAAGTTCACAGCTTAATGTGGAAACAAACACTCTTGGTAGAGATGTTTGACCTGAAACTTGCATTCTCTAACCGGTGTGCGACCGAGACGGAAGATGTGTGAGCATGCCGGACGTATTGTAGGCGGTTTGCGGTCACGAAACTGGTTGTTCGCTTCGATCAAGTGAGATAAGCGACTCTATGACCGAGGTAATTAAGTTTAATTTCTTTATTGACTCCCAGGAAGGCCTCACTATTATTGTATTAGTCATCGTCATAACTTTACTTTTCTTAGCACGAGAATTTTCATAGCGCCGATACCAGATCACGAAAACATATATTATTTATAAGAGACAGTACTATTTTTCTGCATCAAGTTATAGAAAATGTAATACGCATGTTAGAGAGAAAATAAACCAGTTTTAAAAGTATAGAATTTTTTTTTGGCTATTATAATCTACTAGCTATTTGGAATGGCCCATACACTAATAAGTCTTAGCAAAGTTTTTAATCAAATAACTTCCTACTCAGTAATGGAAATTTTAAGGAACTTCCAAAGTAATTTATCAATCTAACGTCATCACGACACGCTCGACAACACTTGGGAATAAATAGATAACGTAACAAGAATAGTCATTTTCCGTTTTTGTATACATTTCTTTGCTGATCGGCCACCTTGAAGATCTTAGCGATGTAGGCCAGAGTTATGTCGCAGAATTCCTCAATAGGAACATTGTTAAAACTATTACATCTAACTATTCAGTTCGACTTATTATAAAATAATAATTCTCATATAAGGGAAATTGTGTCTGGAGCAGAGGCTATGACAGAAACAGATAATTGTTTGAAGTCGCGCGTACTTATTTCTCTAAAGGCTGATTTACATCAGACGAACGAATGCTAATTCTATGTCTGCTCCATCAAATTATTTTACTTTAAACAGACGTAGATCGTTATTTCGTTGCTCTGTTTGCGTTCACAAAGATTCTAATTGTTATTCTACTTTTATGCTCTTTAGTATTTTGGTGTAAACGCTAAGAACGACCTTTTGTTTACACTAAAAGATCAAGAAAGAATGCTCTTTTTCTAGCTCTAACTCTTGGTTTGGTTTGGTATGCTCGTTTGCTCTAAACCCGCTTGTACCCGAAGTTATGTATTTGTGTCACTGTTAATATATAACAGAGTCATTACTGAAAATCCTATAGTAAAAGTGCAAGCACAAAGCATATTTCAATTAACCAGGACCTTAAAGAAATATATGCCACAAAAAGAACGTGAAACATATTTTAAATATGACGATTATAAATATCAATATTAATATAAAAGTATTATAAACGAATATAGTAAATATTTTGATATTCTGGATGCTTAGTTTTTTTTTCATTAGGAAAGGTATTTACGTACTCTGATCCCGAGAAAATTCATTCGTTATGGGTGTTGGATTCATTGTCCAGGCAAAGCCAGGTTACAATACGTACTAAAAGCCAGCATAACCCTTCATCTCCATTATGGAGGCACCAGACAGCCGTTCCTACCTGATAAAAAATATGGTGCGTCTTCTTGCAGACGATATTGTAACCATAGATCGCTAAGATGATAGTGATGACTGAGGGCAGTATTGATGAATGATTTAAAAAATACCTTGACATTCCTTCACACACAGGCCGGAGTCGTAGTTGTGGTGGGTCCTGTTGCAGACGATATTGCATGGTGCGCATCGATTGGTCTCTGGTGAGCAGTACTCATCAAACTGGCAGATCAGCTGGCCACATCTGAGGCCATCTAGCGTCAGCTGCGCGGACGCGGCACCGGCCACAGCCAAGAAACAAGCGAATCTTGACATTTTCTTGCCTGTAACAATTTTTTTTTTTCAATTAGGATACTATAATTTTCTAGGCATCCCTCTTAAAATCTAGTTAGAGAAAAAAGGGAGAAAGCTTATTGTTTTTACGACTATATAGTATTTGTTGTTAGTTATGTCTATATTATTAACTGTATAATCAACGAAGTTATATAGATAATCATGTAACAAACTCGTATTTAATATAATATTGTTATGTATAATATATTCTTTTGCTTTGTGAAAAATAACTAATAATAATAGTAGCAATAGACACACAGGGAAAGAGGCAAAACAGCTCAACATATGCCGCGTGTTACAGGAATTAACTTATGACAAACAGCATTT
>JANCMC010019060.1:82644-95524 GCA_024363005.1 Charaxes varanes
AGACACACAGGGAAAGAGGCAAAACAGCTCAACATATGCCGCGTGTTACAGGAATTAACTTATGACAAACAGCATTTCCAGCTGTAGCCATATAAATGACGTCACAGATGCACGAAAACTATGCTTATGACATAAAATAATAATTTAATCTTAACAATATTAAGTAAGACTACGTGGTTTAATTAACATTTTAATGCTAACCCCCTGTACGTTCATACCTTCTATTTTATAGTCTATTGGAAACTTCATAAAAAGTCCTCCAAAATCTTGATATTAGCAGAAATCAAATAGTTAAAAGACTACTAGGGAAGAAGCCCATAAATAAATTACGAATTTAAAATTTGACAGTTACGTAGAAATTACAGACGGCCACTTCTATTCTTAGTTGTCCAAATTATAATCTATTATAATTATTTATGACTAATTTTCGGCTACGTCCGGTCTTTAATCCCACATAATAAACGGTCCTTTTACGAGAAATATGGCGGCAGTTTTAAGTCTATGGGCGACAAAGAGTGACTCATCGTGTGGACAAGACGGCAGGTAGCGTCGACAGTTAATATTTGAGCGCGAACAAACACCGGCATGGCGTCCCATCGCACAGGTGCACGTTTTGTCTCACTCTACATCGTCTTACTCTCCGGTTGTAAAAGATCGCTAGTCGCTCCCACCTGTGCGATGCGATGCGGTGCTATTTTCTTACATTATTTACGTCACTTTTTTAATGTAAAGTGGCAAGATAGCCTATGACTGATGACAAATAGTATATAACTTAGAAATATATTTATGCACACGTTACTGCACCTATACTGCTCCACTAGGCAAAAAGACACTCTACGATGACTGCACTCTTCTTTAAGATGTAGACACTTGCATAGCCGGGCAACTTTACATTACGAATAAACTCAAAATATCACCGACACTATCTCCGTATCCAAATATCCACAACTGTGAGGTTTGTGAAACGCCTTGCATTTCCGCTATTTCCAAACCCATAGAACCCAAGGAAGTTTAAGTTTCCGGGTCATTAGTCGAGTTAACATACAGTTAAAATTAATTTTAAACCATCACAGTATCATGAGCAGAAAACATGTACATTTTAGTTTTTTCATTTTAATGCGTAAATTTGTATAAAACAAGAGTTTTTAAATTAATTAAAAACAATTCTACGAGTTGCTAACCAAGCGATATCTAGTGTATATTACAAAATCTCGAAAATCGCGTGACCTACAATGATGAAATTGTACAGAAAGTAGTTTATTTAGCAGACGTCCGCTAAGAACGGATTTTTGGATATGACCAGATTAGGCAAGTTTAAGCTAGTTTAAGCTCTTGCAATTTCGTGCGGACGAAGTCACAGGAAACAGCTAGTGATGTTATAAAGCGCATTAAGTAATTGAAGATATATTAAAGAAGAAGAGGAAGGAAAAGAAGACGATTTAGAGTCAATTTAACTTTCAGTGCTTTACAATTGATATTACTCAATTGTTTGAACATAAAACAAACAAAAACGAATACGAGCTTTAAAGTATACGGTGTGGATAAAATCGCATACGAAACCATTTGAAGTAATAACGTCTTATAAATCTAGTGTTCTGTTCCGCACGCACGAAAAAGTGTCACGTTCCGAATGTGCCGAGAGAGCAAGCGAGAGATAAAAATATCCTCCGTAAGCTAAACTCCCGTGCTAAGTGTTAACCAGATGAAAGTATTAGCATTACGAATCTTATCCAAAAACAATTCATATTTTTTTAATTTAATAAATTTTCTCAATTAACAATTTCGGATATAGAAAACTAATAAAAAACCCGTGTTTTGTTTCCTCTTCACTTTAGTTTAAACATCGACTAAACCATTCGAAATACGATTCTTAAAATTTTAAATAATATTTTTCTACACGAAATAAAATGAAAACTATAGAATGCGCTGAACTTAGAGAAAGTCAAATTTTAAATATTAACATATGCTAGTAATCCAGATTATACGAAATAATTTTTAGGTAAAACTGTTATTAAGACTTTTAGTATCAACATATAACATAACTTCTTAACATATGTGATATATCGAACCATTTTAAGACAAAGATTTCGTCAAGACGAATCAAACAAACCCAAAATTGATGCGGTTATATCTTTTTATAACGGAGTCCTTATGACCACTTTCCAACTCCTTCATCATATCAGCTCCAAGTCATCATAATGCATTGTCATCTGATATACATACATATACAATTGAAATTTACGTAGACTTTACAAATAACCTTTGTAGAGTCTATCTCCTGATGATGCTTCGGTGTTGACGCGAAACGCGCGTTGAGGCACATCGGAAAGTCAGTGTGGTGCTGTGCTTTGGTGGCGGATTCGGTGGTGTGGCTTTCGGGTTGCAGAATTACACCGATTTCCCCTCGTGTTCATTCGCGGATTAAAGCAAAGTACTTTAGTTTTTCATGCATGTCTTGGATTACCGCAAAGTAACACCTAATTCTATCAGTTATTATAATCCATATTAATAATTAGGGCAAATTGCAAGACCTTCCAATATATTTGAGTTTGACAAATTCGTACAATTAATTACACAGCTGACTAGAACCTTTGTCGTGCCCAATTTAATTATTGCGCTGTTGATTTGAATAACAAATAGTTCTAATTAATTGTGTACACGTTGTCACGAACTCCACCAGGTGTCGTGTTTAATTCGGTTGAGGATAGTTGTTGAAAACTTTGTTACTACATCACAGCATAGTTTAAACCTTAATAAAGACTATGTATATATATATCCGCTCCGCGGTTTGTGGGTTCGGTTCCCGCCTCGAGAGCGTGTATTATTATGTAGATGTATATGTTTATATATTTCTACAAAATAAATATTTATGTATAACAGGCGTTTTTACCTATAACACAGGCATTAATTTGTCTACCTTAGGAACAGACGTCCGTGTGTCATATACACCTTACATATTCATTTATATTTACATATTTATATAGACAAAATACTCTTCAAAAAACAAATATTCTAGAAATTTATATAAACTGATCTCAATTTTGATTTGAGCAAAACGCTTAGCACAGCGAGATCGTAAAATCCATATTGACTGTTAGTTAAGCCGTTAAAAAACTTATATAATCGGGCGATAAAATCTTTTTAGGCCGTCCGTTATGCAACTGCAGCGTATAAAATTTTGTTGCATTTGAAAGTAAAACAATCAATCCGTTTTGGTGTATAGTGGTCTACATTTTTAACGGACATAGAAATATAGTTACTTTCTAGAACGGCCTTTTTTGTTTTATTTTAATAGACAGTGGCGTAACCATAGGGTGGCATGACGGCACCAACCCATAATGGTGTCTAAAAATCCTATCAGACCTGGGGTTGTCTGTAAGAGATCGCTTTAAGCGATAAGGCTGCCCTTGCGCACTTTATAAATCTGTTTTTTAATTATTATTATTATTATTATTGTAATGTTTACTCTTTCTGTGTGTGCAATAAAGTATAAAGTAAAAGTAAATAGTTTTTAGAATTTAACGGTGACAAAGTCGCGAAAAACAGCTAGTTCATAAATAAATAGGTTTGATTCAGCCACACCTTTTTCCATTTAGCGATTTCCCAAAAATTAGCTTTTTTGAGTTAGGTCACTTTACTTTTAAGCATGCGATATGACATTTGAAAAGGAATAAAAATATTTTTTAGACTTTAACGGTGACAAAGTGACGAAAAACAACTAGTCCATAAATAAAAAGGTACGATTCAGCCACACCTCTTTCCATTTAGCGATTTCCCAAAAATCACCTTTTTTGAGTAAGGTCACTTTACTACCAAGCATTCGATGTGACACTGGATAAACGAATAAATAGTTTTTACAATTTAACGGTGACAGAGGTTCAAACCCCACCGCCGTTGGGGTATTGTCGCACCCACTCCTAGTACAAGGTTTTAATTTAAGCTTAGTAGGAGGGGGAAAAGGGAATATTAGACATATCTAAAAGTATTATATATTCTTTAAAAAGAAAAAAGATAAAATTGCAACACAGAAAACAAAACATGTATCAGACTGAGCAGTTTTCTATCTAGTAGAATATATTTTTTGTTTGTTTTTTTTTTGTTACTTAAAATGATTTTGTGGATCTCATCGCGCGAAACTTACGTTAATGTATTCAAAGGGAAATGAAGGTATACACAAAGGTTAAAGACTATTAAAAGCTAATCTATTCTGGTACCTGAACGCGGTGTCTGTTTGCCTATAACGATTCACGTTGGACGTCGGACGTTTTATGAAAATTACCAAATACATAATTAAAATTTATGTCACATTGCCTTATAAATCTGTCGATTTATCGTTAGCTTTAATCACATTATTTAGTATGTAGTATTTTTGCCTGTCCTAAGCTAGGACTAAGCTGTAAAGGGAAAACGCACCTCCATCATGCGTACCTTAAAATATTAATTATATTTACAGTTGTAAGCGTAATTTTATTTGTATCAAAATAGAGGCTTGTTTAATTCTACAATCTAAGTTATATCGACTAAGATGCTTAAAATATCACAATGACTAAGATGCTTAAAATATTTTAAGCAATATTCATAAATTTGAACTAAGGTTGGAAAGGTTTTTCCGTTCTGAAAAGAGCCCAAAACAAACTCAGTCAGGTATTGTAATTTTCGCAACAGATATCCCACAGACGTATTGTACAAAGATGGCTGCCGACGCGCAAAATCCTCATCCAGAATACGTAATCCGACATTACAAAGAAGGGTGAGGTTTCGTGTGAAAACTTATCATGTAATTCTGAACCCATTCTTTTTTTTTCAAAAAAAAGTAATTGAGAATTGTATCCTTCAGGATGCAAAATCGTCACTTACTGTTTCGCTGATTTTTCTATTTCTATTAAATAAATAAATAATTAAATACAGGACTATATGACACACGGACTTAGGTAGAAAACTTAATGCCTGCTTTATAGGTAACAGACGCCTGTTATTTAATTTAAGCTTAGTAGAAGGGGAAAAAGGGAATATTAGACATACCTAAAAAGTATTCCTAATATTCTTTAAAAACAAAAAAAAATATGCTGTCCCTGCTTCGACTCACTTGAGTCCGAAGTCTGTCTAAAGACTTCCAGACCTGCCAAGGTAAATCATGTTCAGGCGGAAGATGTCTACAAGGCACCACAAACGGGATTGGTAACAAAGCTTCCTCTCGCCAAATATTGAACCTCACCCTTGATGGATCAGAGGTCAATGGATCAATAATTTTGTTGTAATACACGTTATTAAGTTAATGTATGGAGATAACCAAGCAATTGCGAGTCAGACTCGAACACTAAGGGTTCCGTACCATCACATAAAACTTTACCGGATTATTTTAAAATACTTTTTATAAGTTTTTTTTTTAATTTGTCGGTCACTGCAATATTTATTCGTGATGTTACTACACATTTACTATATTCGAATTTTTTCATATGTTTGTACTTCAAGATGTAGCTTTTTGCCAAATTGCATGTTTCTATGTCAACGAGAAGTAGCCTATAGTTAATTGTGGTAAACCCAAATTCCCAACTTCAAAGTAGAGCGTGACAAACGTGTAAATTGAAATAAAATCATCATTATATAAGAAAGAAAGAAAGAAAGAAAAAGCATTTATTTCAACACATTTGTGTATCGTTTATATATTCAATATTCAACGTTTATATATTCAATAATGCCGATTAAATTATTGTATACAATAATATATTAAAAAGTGGCTGTTAAATTACAGTTTAGTTGTTTGTAACGCTCTATTATAAAGCTGGGAATTTGGCGTTACAACAACTTACTTGAGAGAGATACATACATATATACTCAATATTTGAATTATATTCTTCTATTGTTTGAGGACGCCTGTCAGACGTGAATATTATGAGAGGTTTGTCAAGAAAAAGTTTGTTTAGAGTATTCAAGGCTTTTTACAATTTGAATACAAGTATTTTTTTTTATAACAAGGCTCAGACGGGCAAGCAATTCCTGAGTGATAACTGACCCCCATGGACATTTGCAACACTTAGGGAATGTATTGCCGACATTTTAATCAGAGGTAGTGCCGTGACAACTGCCATCAGACATTCCGACAATACTGGTTTCTGGGTCTTGTAGTTATGGAGAATATAAATTGCGCATAAACACATGTGGGATTATAAAAAAAATTAAAAGTCTTAACCCACTCTTTTCATTGACACGTTGACGCAATTTGCAGTGTCCCTGTTTTCCGCTCGGGGTAGTGGGTTCGATTCCCGTCGCCTGGGTGTGTGCTTGTATTTATCTTGTATATAAAACTAGCTGTATCCCATGACTTCGTCCGCGTGTGCCAATCTTATCACTTAGAGGTTTAAAAATAGTTTTTGGATAAGGATTGATATTATGTTTGCAAGAAGATCTTTAAAAAAATGCATTATTTTAGAACAAATTTCCTTAGCGTAAAAAAGGTTATAGTGAGCCAACCTTAGAAGAAACATACGCTGTCGCGGACTTTTATTTAGAAGTTTTAAAGGGGAACAATTTTGTGCATGAAAAACTACTTTGCTTAGCGTTAATCCGCAAATGAATATGAGGGAAAATCGGTGTAATGCTGCAACCCGAAAGCTACACTACCGAGCTCCACATCTAAATGTATAGTTTGGAAATCCTAAGGGGAGAACAACTTGTGGGCGGTCAGACGGACGGATGAATATGCCAAAAAATATCACAAAACAGTTGTACCCCACCTACCTAATACTAATGACAGAAGAGATATATTTCCACTAAATAAAGTTAAAAGGAGATTTGCACAACAGCAGTACAATTATCTGGCACCTAGACTATATAAAAAGATAAATAATATTTATAAAACAAAGCATATGTATAAGTACCAATTAAAAAATAAAATAAAAACATGGTTATGTCAATTAAATTTTGAAGAAGTAGAGGAATGATTATATTACAGACACTAAAAGGACTCACTTACAGCCACTTCAAACACAAACTCAATCATATAACACACCCACACACTAACACATACACACACGAATACACACATACACTATCACCCATAATTATATACATTTTCTGTTATATTTAGTTTTAAGCATTTTATTTGTAATACCTCTTGTAAACAGCAAGGGAAGGAAATGACTTCTGACACACGGTTTTTAAAAACTATCTCAGAAGTCAGTTCTACTTAATGTAATTATAATTGTATGGTTTTTACAAGAAAGGAAGTTATTATTATTATTATTTAAAAAAATCAAATACAATGGAAACGAGTGAAGATACGAATACGGTCTGTTAATTCATCATTCCATTTTTATGAACAGCGAATTCAGGCGGCGATATTTAGGATAATTTATAATACTTACAATCTCTCGACAAAATTACATTGTGGATTTCTACGGAATGAAAAATCTTTATTACGTTAAGGGACTTAAGAAACTGAGGTTCCTTAATCGACAGAATTGTTTTAAGTACTGTAAATGCAATGATATTTACAAAATATTATTTTGTATATATATTGCAATTACATTTACACTACTTAAAGTAATTTGAAATGGATTGTGATGATATTTGCTGTAATTATAGCTCACCAGTATGTGTATCCACGTGTGATATTAACACTGAGCCCAAATTTGGTCGGATAGTTGTTACCCCGTCCACGGCTGCAACACGACTGACTGGTTTATATGTGTAGCCCTGTATTTTTACTCTTGTGAACAACTACCCTCTTTTACCCATGTAGTACTAAGAGGTTACCTACATAAGAGCAAGTATAATGTGATCTCGCGTTCGTGTAGCTTTGTGATTGGGGAAGTCGCTTCCTCTTAAAGAAAAACACAGCCAAATAATAATACTTGCATTGAGTTGTTTTTGTGCTGGTAAGTAGGATTGCCAGATACGCGTTCTTAGTTACTTATATCCAATTAAAGTTTTCACACGACGATGTTTGCGTACAATTAAACACTTGCAAGAGACTCCCTTAATCAAGCTCTATCGATAAATCCGTTCTTAACGGATGTCTCCAACCTATATACTACCTCCTTGGCAAATTTCTTCTTTGAACGTCCCACGTTTTTCGAGATTTTGATGACCTTTCGTTTTTATATACTTAAATAGATTTTTGAAGTTTTCATTTTGAACGTTTGAAGTTCAGCTTTAACCTTTTTTAAGATTCTGCAACCTTGTACAATATACGAGGGTCAAACTGAAAGTTCTTAGAAAATCAAAAACTGATTAAATTAGCAAGCTTTTACCTTTATTTTATCTTTTCAAAATAAAGTCCATTCACGTCAATACATGGCTGCATCCGATAGAACCACTGATAAAAGCACTTTGCCCACTCGTCCTTAGGGCTCTCTTCGACGGCCTTCTGAAACGTAGCCAGAGCTTCCTCGGCGCTCATAAAACGTTTTCCTCGCAGTTTTTCTTTTATTTTTCGGAATAAATAAAAATCACAAGGTGCGAGGTCGGGGCTATAAAGCGGATGACCCGGTAGTTCTACGTCTGGTCGCCAAATAATCGATCGTTTGCCTGGCGATGTGCGACGAAGCATTGTCGTGGTGAAGGAGGATCCTACTGCGAGGTTGTTTCTCACGCACTTTTTCCAAAACACGTGGCAAACTATTGTTACTGTACCACTCTGCAGTAACTGTTTTTCGATCCTCTAAAACAATTGTCGTCCTATCGGTTCGGAGACACTTAAACTAGCAAATGGTCTCAACAACCTCACAAATATCGTATCAGAAACCCAGCTGCTATTATTAGTCCAAACAATTTTTAGCAACTGTTTGACTTAACAAACATCATAAAATATTTCTTTTGATGTAGGACCCTATTTCCGGAAAAGATTGTCAAACAAAATAAAACAATTAAAAGATATTTAACTCCCCCAATAATATTTTTTATAAAACAGAAGAATTTAAAACTTAACTTCAAGCAAAACTTTTTTAATCTTGTCTAAGTTAAAATAGTCTTTAGTATAACTGTAGAACGCTCCTCACTGCTTCCAAAGTTAAAGTGAACTACGTAAATATTCTAAAATACCATTTCGAAAGTTCGGCTAAAGTGCTAATCTTTGGATAAACGGATTAACATGGATTTGAATTTTATGGTAATTCGTGGTTTGATCGATCTAAATAGAATGGAAATTAATTATAATATTATTATTGTTTTTATTATTATTATTTAAACATTTTTAAAATACCTCAGTAACTTATCAGTGGCTTATACGTAGCATAAGCATTGGCTATATTAAAACGCTATATTAAAACAAATGTGAAACACTTATCTGAAGCCTAATTCGTTGTTACAAAGTAACTTGTTTAAACATGTCAAGCGACAGAATACTTGAATGGTGACGTCGTGGAACGAGGAAACAATGGATATGATTAAAATGTTTTATGGCCAAAATAAATATGAAAATTTTTGTTATGTAAGTAACGTAGTAAGGTTTACCTGCATTAGGTATACCTGTGGTTAAGCAGCCGCCATAGTCTGTATATGTATTGTATGTGATTGGAGTAATTTTAAGTTGTAGATTGAAAGTATGTACGGGCTCTCCTATAAGGACGAGAATTTTCTTCCAGCGCTTTAAGGTCATAGAGCAAATTTAAAAGTACATTATCCGGAGCGTCAAGCATACATATATATGAAAACGAGCCTCTAGTGTTCTACACGAAGGATAACGAGGCCCCGCTGGCTGAGTGAGTCCCACATTCTCGTGCGTAAATGTTTCCAGGTTAAGCCGTATACTCCAGTCGTCTACAAGTCTGTTAGTTACTCGTACCGCCACGTGACGCGGTATTGTATTGTTCCTAAGTTTTGGCACTCGCAAACAAACTTCCGAGCTCAAGTGATGGCCGCCTCTGGTACAATGTTATTCATAGCGCTGTGTAAACGTGCAAAGAGTGCTTCATACTCTCTTGTCTCACGCCTAATATCATTTTGGCCCTCCTATTATTTCGTTAAGTGGGGAAAACTTACGGTGTAGTCCTGTCTTGTGTTTTATTATTATTATTATATCATCTATAGTACTATATGGTAAACACAGATTATGCATTAATTTCGGAAATTGATCTGTGCCTAAATCAGTATAAATAACCGAATATGTAATACCTTTATCAGATAAGGAAACCTTGTATATAAACGTGTCTTGATTCGATCTTGACCATTTTGTTACTATCGGTTTAACATCAATCAATATATAATATTTCTAATCTGTCCGGTATTTTTTGGGTGGCAGCGAATTTTTAATATTGTGAAAATTGAGTGCCGTCTAAATATTGCCCGAGGACGGGAGGAAGAGAGCTTTTACCAACAAATAATTAGCAAATTAATAAACATAAAAGGAGGAGGGAGTCAATTTAATTTGGTCGGTTTGTTTGAAGTTCTTTGAAGCCCGCGCAATTTTCCTCTTCGTATTTACAATAATCTTTTTTTTTTTTTCAAAAAGCCTGCCATAAAGGTCGTCAATTAGGGACACATTGATAAATAACGTGGCAAATCGGCTGAATCGATTAATAAAAATCCAAAATTTTAACTGCTCCTACATATGTAGAAAGAAGAATTTCTTAGCATTCTATGGACTCACCGTGCGGGTGCCGGGTCCATCGCATTGCAGAGAAAGGCCAAGTATAATTAATCTTCTTCGGCTTCGGCTTACGGCTTTCTTTGAACGTAATTAAAAAAAAATTGTGTATAACAGGCGTCTGTTACCTATAACACAGGCATTAAGTTGTCTACCTTAGGAATAGACGTCCCTGTGTCATATAGTCCTGTATATATTTATTAATTTATCTCACCTGGCCACTGCTGTTGTAGTACTAATTCCAAATCCGAGTAGAGTTTACTGAGCGTGGTTACCTCTTCTTGTGTTAGACGGACAGCACTTAGAACACTGTCTAATTGCTGATGGAAGTCTCCCGATAGATCAATCAGATGCGGCTCTATTATTACATCTAAAATAATAGTCATTATATGTAAAAAAAAAATCACTCCTCCATTTTTTATGAATTTGCATTTCAACATACATTGTTTTTAAAAAGATTAATTATATTATCCATTTTCTAAATACAGTGTAACCTCAATATAGCGAGCCTCGATATAACGAAAAAGATGTACCCCGCTACTTCGTCCGCGTGGGCTTTCATCACTTAGGGGTTCAAAAAATTGGCTTTGAATAAGGATCAATATCATGTTTATAAAAACACCTTCGCAAATAATGCGCTATTTGAAAATTAAAAAAGGTTCGTTAATTTCCTTTTATCTATATTCATGGTAAAAATAGTTGATGCTAATAAATAATTAGATGGTTAAAATATTTTAATATTGTTAGCATCTGGTCAATCGTCACATAGATTTAGGGTTTAATGTATTAGTATCACTTATGTTTAATCCTACTAATATTATAAACGCGAAAGTTTGTACACATGGATGTATCTCTCTTTCACGGAAAAACTACTGAATGGATTTCAGTTAAACTCTAAATTAATAAAGCTTATGCATCAGAATAACACATAGGCTATAAATATAAAAATATTGTGTGAATAGTTCAAAATATAACGATAAAAGTCAAGTAAGTAGGAGAAAATTCTGCAACCTGCGAGCTATTCTGGCGTGCGCTGCGAAAACCGTTAGAGTTACACGAATATAGTGCATGATGGAAATGTTTATCTTAAATAGTTCTAAATAAGAGCCCTCGACAGCATATATCTATCTTTCATGTTTAAGCCATTAACGCCGAAATAGAGAACCATTACGTAACGGGACAGGGAACGGGAAAGCCTTATTAGAGGGTAAGTTTAAAAAAAAAGAAAAAAAACGGAAAGTCAAAAGATTATTTCAATATTCTAAAAAATACTGATTTGATCGCTACTTCAGAATACTTCAAGACAAGCAAGGCAACATCTGTCGAGTTCGCTTGTCTAAAATAATAATATGAATATATCGATGGTCCCTATTAATAATGTCGGTTCTGCATAAAGACAACTTTTCAGTAGAGCAGTTCAAAGTTATGCATGCTATCATTGCAAAAACTATCATTGCAAAATTGAACATCCACAGCCTTGTAATTTATTTTATATCGTCAAAATTAACTTTGAACTGCTCTACTGAAAAATTGTCTTTTTGCAGAACCGACATTGTTAATAGGGACCATCGATATGAAATATACAATATTGATACAGAGACCGGCTCGACTGGAATAGACCGTGTGATGTGATTCTTTCCTTAAATCAGTCATAAACTGCAGTAAACGTGTAGTCGATACAGGCCTTTCTACATGTCCTCAATTCGTATCCGTCCAGAGATACCAGAGCTGGTAATCTACATATCTGCATTGTTAATCTCCGACGTGACTTAGATATACTTTTTAATTGCATTTAAAAGTATCAAGATTGCCGAGCGGGGCACATTTTTTGTATGAAATGCGTTATTCTATAGAATTTATCTCATTTTAATTAAACCATAGAGAATGTTTAAATAACAATTTCATCACTGTAATATGAAAAGAAAGAAAGGTGTTGTGGACAATTCCTTTCGCTATATTTTACTAAACGCGAGATGACAGTAAACGGACCTCGGCGTGAAATACGTGTTTACTTACTTCCTCCATCAGGAATGTTATAATTTTTTTTTAATGTAACGCCGAATAGGGTTTCGGTGATCAGACAAGTGAAGGAATCTATATTTTTAATATACAAAGCTGAATAGTTTTTGTTTGTTTACTTGATAGAACTAATCTGAGGAACTACTGGTCCAATTTGAAAAATTCTTTCAGTGTTAGATAGCCCAATTATTCAGGAAGGATATATAGCATCACGCTGATCTTGAATGTGTTATTTTACCTAATTTACCGGACGAAGTAGCGGGCACAGTTAGTGTT
>JANCMC010019088.1:0-17977 GCA_024363005.1 Charaxes varanes
TATGTCAAAAAAGTACTAGTTACTTTCTTATCACATTCGAAATTTAAATTTTGACGTGCCCTTATTGCGTGTTAAAAACTCACCTCAAAAACCTTATCAAAACTTTTAAACATCAGACAGGGTATTAAAAATTGACTCATTTATAAAACCAACATCCGCACTGAGTTTTAATTAGTTTCTGGAAAACAACTTGATTATGTTTTTTTTTTTTCATAACTTTTTATTACTATTATTATTATATTTTGTTGCTATTTTACGTTTCTCATAACTTATCGTAGATGGGCATTTTTTTTTAATTGAGCAAAGTTACTCTTAATTAGGCCTAATTAAATACAGAATAATGTACTTGTTATATCTTTAATGCCTCGTTATGTCTTCGGTTCTTATACTGAAGCTAGACATAACTTCAATTGAATGATTATTTCAATGATCATGTACTGTGGACGGGGACTTGGTGTAACCTCACAAAGTTATATAGAACTTTGTAGACTTCAACTGTAGGCTCCGGCATAAGGGGTATACTCCGGAATGCCAGAGATTCGCCAGAGAGATGTTTGTACATTAATTTAATTTTCCGCTCGTAATATTTTGAATTAATGCTTACAGACGTCTTAAGTAATAATCAAGACGTACAAACACTTAATTTTGCGAGTGAAATATTTTCCAACTGTAATTACATATATTTATGTAGTATAGCTGTATTCGGCTACTTCGCGAAACTTCAGTGCTATTTGTGCGGATCTCTAAATATTTTGTGCGGGTCCTTGAATATTTTTCTAAAGCTTATATTATGCCTTGTAATATTAGCTATATATCAGTGCAAGTTTCGCTCAAATTGGCCTTTTAGCTGAGATTACCCGGAACTATCAGAAAGACAGACAGACAGACAAAAAATTTTTAACTTGTGTTTTTTTATAGGTATTTTATATATCGTATGTAACTATTGAAATAATATAATTTCAAACTTACAAACAAACGCATTAAATAAAAATATATTATTATCTATACATATAAATAAACATCTATTTATTTATTTATTCAATATTTTTGAACCACCCTGGGAGGGTATTACATCAATTTATAATTTACAGTCACGCAGGTAACACTTAATTTTCAGTAATTCAAATTAGTCTTAGCAATGACTCGTGAATATAATCAACACAACAATTACAATGATGTTGAGATCTTTAAACGTTGATATTAAACTAATTAATTAATAGTAGGCGATAACTTAATGAATTTACGACGAATCAGCTTCCAATTCTTTAAGGAATAATCGCTGTGGCGACATATATAAATATATCCATATATATAATTCAAAATTATATATTTTTTCTGATATAATAACAGTACCATCATACTTTCATATTTGTTATTAAAGAGTTTAATGCCAAACGGAGTAAATGATTACTATAGTTATCGAAACATTTCAATTACCATTTATTAAAAAAATATTTACTCGTAATTTTCAGAAGGAGCCTACTCGCAATACTCGTCGCCGAGGATTTTGGAAAAAGGTCAAAGTTCGCCCTGTGACTGAAGAAATCGATGTAGCAGAATCTCAATACTATCCTCATATTATAAATCGCCTGGGAGAGTATGTATCTAAAACCTTATTAGAAAAGTCAAGGAAAACTAATATGAAGCCTTCAGTAACAACTTATAAGCCGAACTATCAGTTCCTGAGAAATATTTATGAAGCCGCCGAAGATACGCTAGATATAATACCAAATATAGACATACCTAAAATACAAGTCAACGCTACTGAAAATAAAAGTCTAAATGATATTGTTACAACTACCGTCGAGACTAATTTACCTTCTACTAAAAAAATTAATCCCGGAGATATGGACCTTGGTACAGGGTCACCAGAACCCACGTTTGATGACAACACATATTACAGTGAGCCTACACAAGTAACTTCTAGTGCTGCGTCAAATATTGATCGCTCTGACGGATTTAGTTTTATGGACTATTTATTTGGAGTAACGTCATCTGATAATACTGACGCCATTAAGAACGACCTAACATTTAATCACAACATAAAACTAACAACACAGCTGCCACATGTTAGTGAAGGCGAATCAGAGACGGCAAACATCAAAGCAACAACAGAAAGTACATACATTCCGGATGAAATAACTACTGAAGTCGATAAGTTAAACAATGAAAGTATTTCAGAAACAGCGGCTGATTCATTTATTGAGAAAATAAATAAAGAAATAAGAGTACTTACAGAAAAGTCCATCGTGAAAGTAGAAAGTTCATCAGTATCAAGTTTTATGGACCCAACAAATGTTGTCAGCACCTCGATGTCCACAGAAGTGTCCCACGAAACAGAAATTTGTTTTAGAGGAAAATGTATCAAAACTAATAAGAATATTTTATAAATAAATGCATAAATGGTGCTTGAAGTGTTCAAAATTGCTAGTGGTAAACAATGAGTTTTAAGAACAATTTTACAGTGTATAAGAGTGTATATATAGACTTTCTTATATTGACTTTAAAAAACTAAACTAAACAGTTGATAACCTGTAAATAGTGTCTTTGCCGATCTCTACTTAATACCTTAGAGATTATACTTTTGACATCCCAAATTATAAAAATACGAGAAAAATGTTTTATGGGACCTTTTGTTTTATGTTGTTTCTATAAAAAATCCCTGATAAATTTTCCTTTTACGATCATTATCTCAATACCAGTTAAAGGTTAGTGGTTCTAAGAGTTCACTAGAGCGGATTTTTGAAGTCTAAGTCCAGAAATATTATTACGGGAAAAGATTCAAAATCTATGCCGGAACTTACTACATATTATGCAAAGTTATAACAAAATGTGCGTTCAGTCTAAAAATGCACGTACTTCATGAAATTTGCAACGCTTGCTTGCGTGTGTTCGATTTTATTTTAAACTCAACCACGCACTGCAAGGTCAACTAAACGCCAATTAAATATAAAATATTCGTCAATATAAAATATTGACGAGCTTGTGTGTATTGCGTCTACACACTATTTTGCATGTAAAGGAGAAAACTTTGGAGGGGCGTGCATTTAAGACTAAACGCACTGTACTAGAAGTAAGTTAAAATGATAGAATTTTTATACATTTTGTAAAATATATCGACTGAAAATATTTTTAATCCATATAACATAAGTTACTTTCGGCTAAGTATTCAAGTCTCGTTCAAATTTGAGATTAAGATTTACTTTACTGCGGAATTGATATTTTTAAAAAGTCTCGACTTTGAATAAAATTTGATTAATTGGCCAACTTTTCGTAATATTTATTTTAGTTATATTAACTCTACTTATAAGGGCATTTTGCAAAATATACAAGGATATGTAAATGTTAATATGATATTAATATCATACTGTCTCCTTATTCAATATAGATAAATGATGTAATTGGTAACCTATAAATATATGAAAATAAAATATAGCCTCTTTAGGAATTAATTTCACAATTTAACAAGATGTCGTTAAAATAGTTTATACCGTTCACATATCCGTAAATAAGCTCTAATGTGTTTTTAATGTAAATAACCTAAGGAACAATATTTCAATAACCAAATAAAAATTATAAATCAATTACACTTTAACCTGTCCAAAGTTTGTATTTACTTAACAAGTAAAAATCACTACTCCAGTAATGAATATTTTAATTCTCAAGTAGTATTACTTAATACTTACTCGTGACATGAAGTAGTTAAATGTACTTGAGTTATTACTTTTAAATTGTGAAAGAGGCCCCAAATATATTTTAAGAACTTCACGAGTTCTATGTTATGCTACTTCATTATACTTTCCGCACAAACTAACGTTGTATAGTTATGTATCTTTTTGCCCCACCCAAAGTTTAAAATATTAATTTTGAAGTGGATAATGTGTACCATGTCTGATGTGTAACTTATAATAAAAAGTAAGATTTATAACACAAAACTTTTTTTTGTATATCCTGTATTTTTGGTAGGTAAGCATTTACGATTAATTTTTCATACAAATACCTGCACCCGATTAGGCTCTTTTGATGGATGAAAAACATTACAAAATTCCAGAGGATCAGGGGCGGCCCTACCATAGGGCGAACGGAGCAGCCGCTCCAGGCGCCGAGTCCCTGGGGGTGCCTCTGCTAGGAGAAACTCTCAATATACGATTATGGCAAATAAGGGAACGCTGTATTTGGATCTCGCTCCTTCTTTAAATTTACATCGGGCCGGCACTACAGAGGATGTTGTTGTCTCGTCAACCAGACCGGACATATACCTTTACTCAAAGACACTAAAGCGACTAGTAGGTACTTGTAAAAACCAGTTTATACGCGGTAGAGACCGCAGCGAGGGGTATATGTACCAGCAAAACCGCTGTACAACCTACTAAAAGTTCTTGGCTTGTCAAAAACCATCATAAGTTCTTTATGAGAAAGACCGTATAAACCCTATTGAAAAAACCCATAGACTCTAATTAAATGGGACAAAAGCCGCATAAAAAACAATACACCTTATTGGTTTCTATGTGGCTTTTGTCCCATTTAATTGGATTCTATGGGAATTTTTCAACAGAGAAGCCGCACTAGTTCCTACTAGTGCGGCTTTTCGGTATGATCCTTCATACGGGATTTGGCCAGGCAAGGGTGGGTAAACTGATTGTTAAGGTAAGTGTTAGTGGCCAGTTTAATGAGTACTCTGAAACCTACATCTGGCTCGCAAGTCCCAGGCACTGCTTTGGTTCCTTCCTCTACAACGCGATGGACCCGCACGGTGGATCCATGGCACGATAAGAAATCAGTCTCATTTGTGTGTGTCATGAGTGTAAAACTAAATACTGGATAAATTGTAGTGGAAGATTTATTACGTCAGCATTTTCAGCGATATTTTTATACTGTCCTGTGGCATACTAATACATAATAAGATAAATCTTATATATAAAATTGTCGTGTCACAGTTTTTGTTGCCAAACTCCTCCAAAACGGCTAGCTCAATTCTTATTAAAATTTTTGTGAATATTTGGAAGGTCTGAAAATCAATTGTAAACTATTTTTAAAACTCCTAAGTGATAAGGATGTCCTACATGAGCGGAAGCACGGAGTACAGCTAGTATGCATATGAAAAATTCTAATTCAATAAAGTTTATACAACCAGACTGGATAAGAACCCACAGTCTCAATGCAAAAGGCATAAAATACTAACTAGTCAGTAAGGTCAGTCTTTTGCCAAAGATATTCTAGCAGTACTATATCATGTTATAGTACCATTGGTACCTGTATATACCACTAGCTATGACTTTGTCCACATAAAATTAGGTAAAAAACAATAGATTCAATTTTAGTCTGACTATATATAGCTATATTTAGATAAATGACCTATCTAACACTGAAAGAATTCTTCAAATTGAACCAGTAGTTCCTGAGATTAGCGTGTCTTTGCAAAGAAACACTTTAAGCCTTATATATCACAAAATATTAATTTTGGCGAAAATAAATAATATATAATTTTTAACGAATACTTTATGCATGCCTTATATTACTGGTACTCTTCCAATTAAAGGATGTTATCACCAAAATGTGACATTGTGTGACAACAGGTCAGAGGGATCAAGGCTTTGTGGTATCAATTTTTTTTTTGTTTTTTTTTTACATACTACATAAAATACTTAATAAAAACTGCTTATTTTCTTGATTTTGTGGTGTCACACCAACCAGGTTCCGAAAATGTGACAACCTGTAATGATGGGGGAGCAAACAAAATCGTGCGATGTTATTTATGGATGAAGCACAAAGCTTGTGTCAGGAGTAATTGTGACAGAAGCCCAGTGGGATTTGGTTTTGAACCAGGTCATTACAGATTTCACATTCCACTGTCTTTTTGTTTCACTTATCTATTTAGGCTAATAACAACTACAAAGTTAAAATGGTAAGCTAAACTACTAGTTCTTTATTATGAGATTTATTCAAGCACTTGATTCTTGCTTATATAATACAATATTAAGATATAAATCATTTCCCAGACAAACAAAACAAGCATTGTAACCTAAACAATGTACAACAAATAAATGTACACCCACATTGTTTCATTTGCTTTACGTGTATTCTCTTCAAGGTTATAGAGTAAATTGTTCAACCCAAAATTCTTGTCCAAATTTATAATTTTACATTATCTATATCAGCATTTTTTTGTCACTTCCATTTTGGGCATGCTGCACCTCGAAAGTTGTCCCTCTATATTTATTTGTATTATAATAAATGTGTCCATAAAGTTTTCAAATATCTTTAACTTCCACCAATTCGACAGGGTTCGATACAAACATTTAATTTTACAATTCTTTTGTTATTTTCAGTTTTTATAGCAATTTTTCAATATTCTCAAAATTAATGCGAGGCACCTAGTGCCCTATGGACCCCCCCAAAAAAGCCCTGTCTTTATCTATTTTTGGTAAATGAAAATTGTCTTTAATTTTCTACCATTTTTGAATATTGATTACTCTATTTGCTAAGGTTAATCACTCTCAAGAAAAAGTTAATTGTTAGATTTATATAATAAATATTATTGACAAAAGGTTCACATATATTTTACTTATCTATTTCTCAAGGAAAATCCAGGTCATTATAATAATACATTTTAAGAAAAACCTAAGTATCTCATAAAAGCATTCTTTTTATAAAACATCTTATAAATAGTCATTACAGTCTATTCCACCTTACACTGTAAACTACAGTAAATAAAAACTTCAACCTCATCATCAGTCCAACACTTGACAGTCGTCATCATCAACAACACCACCGTTCAAAGCATCATTGAGAATTTTAGAATAGTTTTTTTTTAATTCATTATTAATAAAAGTTCTTCGTTCTTCTTTCTGTCTTACTTGTAATGTCCTTTCTGCAGACGGCCTTACTATAAGCCCCTGGCTGAATGTGTATATAACTATAGTCAAATCACTTTCAATAAATGCTAAATTTATACTGGGGCCTGTTTCTACAGTACATAAATTTTCTTGTAGCCTGCTTATAAATTCCATACTAACGTCGAAAAAAGTTGGTATAGGAACATATATATTTAATTTCTCGTTCTTGTTCGGTTTGGCCACAACATACAAAGTATCCACATCTTTATTGTAACAGTACTCAGTATCGTACATAAGTTTCTCGTCTACTAAATGTATATATAAATAATAAGCTAAAGTTATTTTTTTCTCACACGTGCAGCCAAGTTTTCTCATGTCATCTTTAATGTTTGATTCCACGTCCATTATTTTATCAAATTGCCTTAACTAACACGTGTTATACCTTTAAATCTTTTGCAAAGTTTTTTTTTTATTTATACCCAAATTAACTGAAGTAAAAAAATAATATCCAGTTAGTATTTGACTATTTGTAAACAGTCCAGTCTAAGATTATACTATTATACGATACGAATTATACAAAATACAAATCGATCAATTAACAACGTTTGACAACTGACAATTAATAGTGTATGTATTCCGATTTACACTGGGAGTACTGCTGTGATGTAAATTTCGTATGCTGTTAAGGTGTTCCTTTTTCGTTTGCTATACTGGTTACAGCTTAAAAAAGAACGTGGTCCAGTATTCTGACGTGCCCATCAGATTTTTTAATGATATACTTAATATTGTTAAATTAACCTGTTTATTTTTTTAACCAGAGCCGTTTCGTTTTGATGGATCACCTGATCATAGTACTGAGAGCACTGAAGCTCGAAAGCGCCAGTACTCACAGTACAAAAATGGCGACTATATAAAACGTCTTATATTTTCATTGATTACTCCGGCAGTACAATGACAGTGTATAACGGAACGATTTTATTAACATCGCGAACACTGAGCAGTGCTCTCAGTGTATATCGGATCATTTATTAATCGTGGGTTTGTAAAATCATGGTTTGTAAAAGGGAAAATGAAAAAATAAATGGAGATGTCAATATACTGGACCGCGTTCCGTTTTAAACTATAACCATTATAGAGAACGAAAAAGGAACACCGTTACAGTGTACAAAATTGACGAACAATTTACAGTGCTCGCAGTGTATATCGGAACATACCCATATAACTATCTTTTGGCCGTCATAAAAACACCAGGTCTATAAAAGAAACAATAGTTTTGTTAATTTAAAATAATATATTCATAATTATAGACTTATTTTTTATACGTAACAACAATAATTTTCTGTGCAACAGTAACTACTAATTGATATACCTACTGGGCAATTACCAAAAACCTAAATTTACAACTGGTAATACTAAATCAAAAAATTAAAAACATTTCTTGAAAGTACTTGAAACCACAAACGCGAAAGTACAAAATATGGTTCTTTACCCAAATAATAATGATTAATGAGAAACAATTGATTAAACTGTAGAGGTTCAGATTATTTATGAATTATGGCTATTAAAGACAGTTTCTCTTAACAGATTATTATGTAAATAATTAATTAATAACAAGTTTATTATACTTGTTCGTGTCAGTGACCAATAATTTAAGAATAAATAGGTTATAAAAGTTGAAATTGATAAAATAATTGTCTTAATAAGTAGTGGTATAAGTGACTCAATAGCGGATTTGTGCAAATTCCTCTTGAAATTTTGAAAATGATACGGCTACAGAATGTCTACAAGAGTAAAAGGATGTGAATTATTTAAGGTACGCAAGTTTAAACTTTTTGATTGGTAAAGAAGACTGACTATTCAATGAGTCATGAACGTCGCACATCGTTCGAAGTGTAGAAAAGTGTTTACTTTCATACATATATTTAATTCTGTAGTGCCTGGAGTAGTAGGATTTAATATATTTTTGTTAATGTAGTAGCTGAAGAATCAAAAGTAACTTAGGCGACCGTTAGGCATAAAACTCGCTCTACGCCCTTGTCTTTGAGAGCGTAGTCGCGACATGCTCGAAATCTGTTTTATAAATTCTTTGAAGTCAAACTCTCTTGTCTCACATAACATGAAACTAGTTTATTTTTGTCTACAACCTAAAAAATTAAATTTATAATTGTGTTTGGCGCCCGCATGAAACTATAGGAAAATAATTCATCCTACTTCAACACCGCCATCTATACTGCAACCAACAAATCATGATGTTTTGAGGTAAACGTAACCTAAGTAAATGGTGGTAACTTAAATAACCGATAGATGTCACTTCACTCTAATTAATTACAATTAAATTTGTTACTTTGAAGTTATTTGAATTTATTTTATATTCGACATAGAAGTCGGCTTATAACTTTATCATAAAGGAATGTAATTAAAAGGTTGGGACTCGCAAGGCGGATACACTTCGACCCTATTTCATTTTTTGTGTTCGCTCTTTCCTTTTGTTCATCATAAAGTAAATTCCTTATAATAATTTGTTATAAATATTCTAGAGTTATAAACATTATAAAAGTTAGTAATAATTTCAAAAGACAGTTCAATCGTCAGGATGGCCGAGCGGTCTAAGGCGCCAGACTCAAGGTTACCTTGCCTACATAGTAGGTACGAGCTGTTCTGGTCCTCTCTGAGGGCGTGGGTTCGAATCCCACTTCTGACAAAATCTTTTTATTGTTTAAGACTATTAATTCAATACCGAAAGCAAACACGTAATTTAAAAAATATTCATCTGTCTTGTCTGTTTGTTCTACGTAATCTTCAAAGCAACTGGACTGATTACACTGGGATTTTCGCTGGTAGACAAAGAATAAGATAGGCTACTTTGCTAAATAAAATCCCTCAATTTTTTATAAAATCACAAAATTTACGCGAGCGAAGTCGCGAAGCTAGTCCTTCTATAAACATTGTTTAGCTGTGGGTGAACGGCTAATTTCCTATGTCCATATTTTCGATAGTTAGCCTATTATACAATTTTATTATATTGAAATTTTGACTGTTAATAGGTTTGAAATATTAATAAGGGTATGTTCCGAAATACGGATATCGGACACTAAGTTTTATGTGGTGTAATAAAAGTAAGAAAAAAATGAATAAAAAATTCTGAAAAAGTAAAAACGATATTTCCCGTACCGGGAATCGAACCCGAGCCTCCTGGGTGAAAGCCAGGTATCCTAGCCACTAGACCATACGGGAGAGGTTCGATTCCCGCCGTCTGGGTGTATTATCCATATGTATGTATTTGTATATTTACAAAAATATATATTTGTGTATAACAGGGGGCTGTTACCTATAACACAAGCATTAAGTTGTCTACCTTAGGAACAGACGTCCGTCTGTCATATAGTCCTATATATTTATTATATTTATTTATTATTATTGCATATTACGCAAAAAAATATTAGTGCTCGCACACCTCCCACTATATGAACTACAATTGTGCCAAATTTTATAATATAATAATATATATAAATAGTATTGTAAAGGTTAAAACTCATTTTTATAATAGTGGAAAGTTATATAAAGATAGTATTATTATTTTTACTTTATACCGCTAACCTTTTATTTTGGTTGATATTTTGAACCGTTATGTAGCGATAAGGCCTAATTATGCCATTTATATTGTTATCACTTTTATGTGTTCTTAATGTGGTGTCTAATGAAAGTATCCATTCTCTCAATTTTTTTATTCTATGGTCGATAATAGGAGAGTTGAACACATACATGCATAAAGCTAAGTAAAAACACACACATGCACGCGTATGTGTGTGCTTTCTTAACGTGGTGTGTATATAGAAGCCCATTATTTCCTTCAACGTTTGAATGTATATAGTACATTTCGACTTTACATGTCGTACTACGAGAGCAAAGTTGTCTTCGCACTTACCATTGTGTGTGCCTGTGTATGTACATATGTATGTGTATGCATGTTTGCAATGCAACGTCAATCAAATGTTTCTTTCTCTAAATAAAACTAGGCATACCTCTTTGTTATATTTAATATTCTAATTTTCCCAATGTTTTTTAGGGTTCCGTATTACTTACAAGGAACGCTTATTATTTCTGTCCGTCCGTCCGTCTGGCTGCCCGTAAGGTAGTTTCCTCCCCTAGCATTTCCAAACTTGAAATTTTCCATGTTGGTAGAACATGCTAAAAACTCATTAGGAAAATTATTCTGAACGAAATCGGACATCAACTTTGAAGTTATTTAACAAATGCGTTTATAGCGTATCATATACGGAACCCTTCTATATAAGCGTGTCTTGACACGCTTTGGGTCTTTTATTATTTCTTTACAGTTATATATCTATCACTATCACTTCTAAAATCAACAAGAAGGAATGCGAGCCGTTAAGCCACTATTTGGTTTTTGTCTCAGCCCTTGTATTCACAGAGCCCGTAACACAATTTGATTTGTAGGAAGGTGCTTTCGGCAAGCCTCTTTAATTAGCCTAATTCTTGAGATAGCCCAGCGTGACCGTAGTTTGCATCGTTCGGATCATAACTCGTTCTTCTACAAAGAAGGATTTCGACCTCAAATATAGTCAGGAAGTGTAGGAAAATAATCCTTCCTGTTCCTGTTGCAACGATTTTCCATTGAATTATTTAAATCTAAGCCTTGATTATGAAATAAGGATACTGTAGTTTCATCAATGAATAAATAAATCATCTGGAGTTGGGGTTGATAAACGTAAATCGAAAAGAAATAATTGTAAATTATAACAAAATCGTCGTACTCAATAATTTTTTTTTATTATTTTAAAAATAATATTAAGAATAATTCTTTTTTAGGTATGTCTAATATTAGTCTAGCTTAAATTAAAAGCTTGTATTAGGAGTGGGTGCGATAATACTCCAATAGCGTTGGGGTTTGAACCGGGTACCTTGCGGATTTCAGTACATACCCCTATCCTCCTTAACCTTCAGTCCAGTCCGTATCTTATACCGTTGAGCTATTGAGGCTTAGTATATTTTTGTATCCAATAATACAACAATATATTAAATAATGATGATTTTATTAAGCATTTTCATGTTTGTTACGTTCAAATGTGAAATTGGAAATTTGGAGTTACGACAATTTACGTGGGAGCCATGGATACTGTATGTAGCCCGCGATGACACGAATTCAACTAGTTATAGCATATATCATCCAACCTCAGTTACGTATCCGTAAAAATTCCATCAAAATCCGTTCCAAAGATTACAAACAGACAGACAGACAAACAGAGTGACATTTTGTTATAAGTAATTAATGGGTATATATTTTTTACAAACAGTCTTATCTCTTATCTATAGATATCCCTAACATCAATGTCATGAAAACAATCGCGATTGTATCGACGGTGAAATTTTCTCTTTACATCTTCTTGAATTGTAAATTGTAATAATTATTTACATAATTAAAGAAAGGAATAAAATTAAAATGGGGAAATTCTGAAACATTTCCTCATAATCTTATTTGATGCTTCCTCATTTCAATATCAGCGTTTCGTTTTTTTAAACCTGAAAACAAAGGAAGTAATCTGCACATTTGATTTGTATTTAGCATGAGTCCGTTCCGCCCCAGGGTTGCGGGTTCCAGTTTCGAAACCAGGTGCTTGTTTTATATACATATTACAGCATTTCATTAATTTTATCTGTATATATGTATATAATTTTATTCCTATTTAACTACATTTAACAGAACCATCTGTTTTTTAAGTAACAAGGGGCAGGCGGTCCACCTGAGTGACTACCAATGCCCATAGACAACTGCATCTCCATACTCGCAGATGCGTTACTGTCCTTTAAGGAATGAATATACTCTCTTCATGAAGGTCCTTAAGGCTGGCAACGCATCTGCGGACCCTCAAGTGTTGCAGTTGTCCATGGGCGTCGGTCGTCACTTAGGTGAACCGCCTGCCTGTTTGCCCCTTGTTCTATACAAAAAAAAAACCTTCACAGTCCGTGTCAACGTCCCCGCCCAAACAGTTTTCCGGTCTGATATTATCCTGTAATTATATCCTTCTTTTAGTCTTCATCTTGGTGATCGTGATGATCGTCTTCGATTACTATTCGATGTTTTGAGAATGGCGTAGAATAATAGTGTGAGAAGAGTTAAGACGTTAGATATCAAAAGAGATAATTAAGGTGTCGTCAGTTGCTATAAAATTTTATTCTATTCAGTGTGCATACTCTCTAATACATTGCGAAACGTATACGCGACGTGGAACCGGTTAAGAAATGTTGCGAAAAGAATTCATTTAGCCATTAGCAAAACAGAGCCAGGCTTTTAAAACTCAAAACTTGTCACGACACAGGTCTTAGCTGATTTATGTCCCTGTCAGCTTTATTAAGCCGTTAAAAACGACCTCTGGACCAATTTTATTGCGCAAAATTATAATTATAAACTTAATTGACACCTACAAGCACAAATGCACGTATTGGATACTGCATAAAGTTGCTTTGCCAAAACATCGAGTCAAACAAAGAAAAATATTTGACGTTATTGTATTATATATAGAATTGTTCGCAAAAGAATTTTTTAAATGCCCTAAATAACTGTCGTCATAAGTTTATCATACCTATTTAGCAAATTACATTTCTGTTCAGAGAATAAATTTAGTTTGGAATTTGTATAGACTAAAAAAGGGCCAAGAGCGTGTCAAGACACGCTTACATAGAAAGGTTCCGTATCTGATACGCTATAAACGTATTTGTTAAATAACTTTAAAAGTTGTCCAAATTCGTTCAAATGTCTAAATTCGTTCAAAATAATTTTCCTAACGAGTTCTTAGCATGTTCTATCAACATGAAAAATTTCAAGTCTCTACGTCAAATAGTTTGGAAATGCTAGGGAGGTCCACCTTACGGGGAAACAGACGGACGGACGGACAGAGTGAAATTATAAGAGTTCCTTGTAATACGGAACCCTAATAATAACCACCAATAATAATTTATTTGCCTCAGCAAGTTATTTACAATTCACTAAACTACGTCAACAAACACTACTCGTCCTAAAGAATTACATATATTCCGTTGCTTGTGATTGTGGTCAAGAAAGACTGTTTAGAAATAAAACTTAACAAGATTTTGCTTTTTTTATCTGCCCACCATAATGTTTATATTTGTAGCTCGCTTGGCGAAAGGACCATCTCTTGAATTACCTGTGCAGTAATAACTTGCAATGCATCTAAATTATCAGTCGGAATTTTGCCCCAGTCATCTTCGGAGATCAGGTGTAACTGTTTACAGCCTTATTAAGTTACGGCCGCTCACGTTGCAGTCGGTCGACCTGTCCGACAACGGGTTGACCAGACCGCCCTGGGAAGCCTTGAGCACCTTAACTAGCTTACAATATCTATATTTGCAGGTGAGACTGTTTTATTTATGTAAGCGGGTAGTTTTGATATTTTTTTTTAAATTAAAACTTAATTCTAAAGCTAATAGCAACTAACGTTCGGTCCCGGCTTCGTACGTGTTAATGAATCATGCATATAAACCTTCTCCTTGAATCTACGTATTTATTGGTGAAAGCCGCATTAAAAGCGTAGTTTAGTTTAATGATCTAAGCGAATGGGAAGCAACTTTATTTTATGTGTGTTCCGATATACACTGAGAGCACTGTAGGCTGTGACGTCATTTATATATAAAGTAAAGGAGTTCCTTTTTTGGTTTCCAATACTGGTTACAGATTAAAACAGAACGCGGTCCAGTATACTGACATCGCCACTCAAACTGTTAATTTTTTTTAACAAGAGCCGCTCTGTTTTTGATTGATCACGTGATCAAAGCACTGAGAGCACTGAAGCTGGAAAGCGCCATACATGTTATGATTTAGCTAGTCTTTATACTTTACTAAGGGATACATTATTATGTAAATCTATTTTTCTCAATAAAAAAACAACGGCGGTAATAACGTAATATTCGGATAATTTTATAATGAAGATTTCAAATATACAATATATCTTTGAAAGTAAGACTATTCGATTGTCACAGGTATAGTATGTTAGGAAAAACAATACCGAATATCATGCTGCAATACAAAGCATATTAAATCTTGATAGAAACTGGTGTTATTTTCCATACGACTGCGACAAGCACGAAATAGTAACTGACATAAGTTTAAAGAATGGGTTTATTGGTCGTAACGCACAACGCACAACAACAAGTCACGACACAACGTGCCGCGTTTACCTCTCACCGCTGACGTAGACAGCGACGGAACAAGATGTCATTCTAGACGTTGACATTACAATAATGTATCCCACACCTCATGCCGCACAACACTGTTTGTGCGTTACGATCAAGAGGCCAAAATTATATTGGAAATCTGACGAGTGTTTAATAAAGCAATAAAAAATCCTTGCCTTAGCATTGTATAAGTAATAAAAGATCAAATGTTTAGTAATGTGGTTAAGGAAAGTAAAAAAATCAAGGTAAATAATCAATAAAGAAGGTATAAATAAAAAATGTAGAATAGCTAGCGGTGTATCAAAGCAAAATCGACCAAAATATATGTCGACAGTACTGAATATTTTCAGTCAAGATTAAACGTCCTTAATGCAAATAATGTATATACTTGTTATACAAGTTCCTGCCTTTTAATTCGTTACGTATTGGCCGTAAAAGTAATTTTTGTCGGTATGCAATCAAGTTAACGTGTCATATACTGCGACACTTTGCCACCTAGTAATTGGGTGTGTAAAACACGTTTCTTCATGACACATAACTTTGAAGCTAGCGAATTTTTCAGGACATTCAATTTTCAGTTCTAAACTCTCTCGTTCATTGTTCAGTTTGCTGTAAAGGCAATGCAAAGTTATTTACGATTCCCGTAGCTACGAGTAATCGATCGTTCAAGCTCATAATGCTGATAAAAGATATATTTTTTAGCTGCGGATGACTGAACGGGAAAATATTTAATTTATTATAAATTTATTTTACATATAAATTTTAGTGTTAATTTTTAATTATTTTAATAATATTTAAATTTAAAGGCCATTCAAATATTCCGAAAAAATGTAGAATTGTTACTTTGAAGAAGGAAAATTCTTGATCATCACCAGTTTATGATGAGGCAACCATTTGCACGAGAGTTAAAGGAGTTGCGCTAAATCTCGTCGTTGGAGTTTTTTTAGCGTCGTCGATGGGAAGATACGAGTAGTTACTTAAAACAAAGTATGCTGATAACATGTTTGTATATCGGTCATGTAAATCTTACAATAAGATATTTCTTGACCTAGATTTATTTAATATAAAAGTACCCTCTTTCAAGGTTAAACTTAGGAAACAGATTCTTTTGCACAAAAATAGTTTAAATTAAAATTAAGTAGATTTATCGTTATAGTTGCTATTAACTTGTTTATCGTATTTTTTTTATATGTTACAAGGGGGCAGACGAGCAGGCAGCAGGCACCGAAGTGCCTACTGACGCCCATGGACATCTGCACGACCAGAAGGCCAGCAGATGCATTTTATATTGTTTGTCAACCACGTAGCTGTGAAGCTAATGGGTCGCAGCTGAAAATCAGCGCTGTGAATTATGTGTGTTCACATAATTTAGGGCACACGCTGAGCTGTTTTAAAGACCCTTTCTCTGTCTAACACAGACAGCTCAACTTTGAAGATATTATTCATTTTTAAACTTATCTGTTGTTTTAGTTTTAAGTGTCTGTCTGTGATATCTGCAGATAATAAATGTTTTTCATTTCATTTCATTTCAAAATAGATTTCATAATAGTCTTCCTCTTTAGGATTCCGTAATCCTACAAGGAACCCTTGTTGTTTCACTCTGTCCGTCTGTCCACCAGTAAGGTGGTCTTGCCCCTCCCACTTGAAATTTTACGTGTTGATAGTACGTGCTAAAAATTAATTAGGAAAATTATTTTCTTTTTGGACAACAAGTTCTGAAGTTTTTTAACCAATACGTTTATCGCGTAGATGCGGAACCCTTCTATATAAACTTATTTTGAAACGCTCTTGGTCACTTTTTCTATATTTTTTGTTCTGCTGGGAAAAGACGTGACTCTTAATGGGTGCTTTTTCTAAACTATTATATAACTTCCTGGATATTCTTAATATCCTATATACCCAAATTTCAAAAGCTTCAACCTAGATATATTTTACAAAGGTTATACAAAAAGTGCTTAGTAAAAACATGTAAGCAGCTCAGTTCCAGCACCACCTTAAATCTCCCATAAAACATTCTAAGCAATGGCGAGCTTGAAGCATTCATTCGATGATATGATATCGATGATAATCAATATCAAAATATCTTAATCAGTATTGTATTATTTTTAATGTACTTTTTTTTGTTATTTTTGTGCTCAAATATTCGTTACGTCTTTTTCCTTAAGAAGGTCTGTCGATGGGTAAAAGCTGATGCTTTATATATACCTATATGTTAACGCGCCTCAAGAAGGTTGACTTCAAGAAGACTCTGGAGAATTGAATGAGTTCACCACAAGATATAAAGGATAACGTAAGGAGAGATAATGCATGGAAGAAAGAGATGGGGATTTATGATACACTCCAGTATGAACATACCTTAAGCTGTAAAATGTTCTCGCTGTTTAAAGAAGTCTTGAATTCAAATATTACTTATATAGTGTGAAATTAAAATCAAATTAAATACACTTCGTTTCATAATGGCCTGTTGAGTCTTTGGACATTTTAGTTTTTGAAATGGTCAATGTACCTTAGTAGGTTTTATACTCCATATATACGAAAGCGGAGGAAGGATGGACCCAGTCTGCAATGCAAAAGTGTCCTTTACTAGATTTTGAAATGGGACAAACCATACTTTTCTTAGGCTGATCTACTTTACGTTTACGTGCTCTCCAGTAAATATTCGTTTTAAGTCCATACTAGCTTTTAAAATCGGGCAGCCGATATAATCCCCTAGGATCTTAGATATCTTAATATGAAGGTAATAAAATGTATAAGACGCCAAAAAATTTACTGAGTACAAAATAAAGAAGGTTTAACTTCAAAAGATAAAGGGTTTCTTTTGAAAATCTGCGTTCTTAATTCAAAATTACTTTTGTAAAGCGTTTGTCCTCTCTGTCCACCTTTAACATGTTAAGTCTCTGTATATTTTATATGTGATCTTTTTATAACAA
>JANCMC010019305.1:0-23119 GCA_024363005.1 Charaxes varanes
CATATGTTGTGTGTTGTGTTATGTCATGTAGAGATTCTTCCTATATCTATTTGATTTTATCTAGAAAAGTATTTTTTCGATCCATAGAAATGAGTCAGGACATAAGAATGTGAAACGCGATCAAATCTTCCAAATAATCCGGCAACACTGACTAATCTTGTGTGAAATCATGACTGATGTTACATAAGTACACAGATTTTATAAATATATTAAAAGGCCAGTCATTGATCTTTGGCTGGGTTTCGAGAAAAAGCGCGGTCGCGGGTTATTATAACAAACTCACATTTTTAAAATCTTAGCAATCTAAAATTTAAAAAATGTGAGTTTTAAATTTTAGATTGCTAAATTTATTTTATTTTATGCATATAATTTCTATGGATTGACAAAATACTTTTCTAAATAAAATCAAATCGATATGGGAGGAATCTCTACATAACATAACACAACACACAGTATAGTTAAAGAGTTTGTTATGCTTTCACGCCTTAAGTACTCTAGTGTGTAGTGTACTGAGTACTGTACTAAAATTAAGTACTAAGTACTAAGACCCACCATCTTTATCTTCCTTCTTTCTGTACATAGAAAAAACATTGATGGGTCTGTTTATAACGTCGAATTAAGTCCTTTATTAATTGCATATATATACCTATATATATACTTCTCATCGGAAAAATCGAAACACTTCCACTTCTCGTAGTGCATTTGTTCGTGGACGTCACATGTAAAAAAATATAACGTTATATTACGCAAAAAAAACTATTAATTTTTTGTGTGCCGTTAATTAAAGAAAAAAAAGTATATTGAAAAGCTAGTTTTGCACGGTCTGGTAAACGTTAAACGAGGACGATTTTAAGGGTCGGAACCCTTAAAATCGTACGTACGTATCTTCCTTGTAGTACTAAGGATAGTACTACAAGGAACCCTTATAATTTCGCTCTGTCCGTCCGTCTGTTCCAAATTTCCCATGTTGAAAGAACGTGCTAAAAACTCATAGGGAAAATTATTCTGAACGAAATTTCACAACAACTTTTGAAGTTATTTAACAAATACGTTTATAGCGTATCAGATACGGAACCCTTCTATATAAGCGTGTCTTAAACAGGGAGTTACGTAATTATTTGTATTCGTTATTTAATTCCATCAAAACTGTCTTCCGGAAATTTCCAAAGAGTCACTAAAAATATCTACAGCGCAGACATTTTTTTATTTTGGATTTTCAAAATACTTAATGACCTGGCCGACCGTGTCCACCCTTCATTCCCTATACACGAGAGTATAATACATTGTACGTACACACTTATAAGGGAGGGAGGGTGGAACAATGGAGCTTGATTTACCCTCTTTGTACTTTGTTGAAGACTAAACAAGTATTTGGGTCAAGGGCATCGCGGAGACACCACCAAGAAATCCGTTAAATCTCTCCACGCTTACAACACGCGAATATTTCCAGCAACGGATTCTTCCTTTTCGATTACAATGTTCACGTTTTCTCAATAGTACAGTCGACCAAGATATTGGTTTGCCACACTAAGTACGAATGTTGTTTGCACGTCAATTAGTTAAAAGGCTCATTTTTGCTTGTTATGCATTCCGTTAATTTCTAGCAATAACCCTTAGCAAAATTTTCTTTAACTAGGAGCTGTCCAGGCTTTATGTCGCCTACCTTAAAAACAAAGCTAGTTAAAGTAGCAGAGTAGTACTCTGCGTGGTTAAATAAATAAGAATAGAAGAACGTTATAAAAGAGAAAAAAACTAGATATAAATACTAAGCCAGGGATAAGGTGCGAAGTTGTCAATGACCTAAAACGCAGGCATTAAATAAATTATCATTAAGCAACCTTAGGCACAGACAAGCGCAAATTAAAAATACACCGAAATAAATGTCTATATAACAGAAAGAATAGTGTAGTGCCTTTGCGTAATTAAAAAATACAAGAAAGATAGATAAAAGATAAAAAGTAACAAGCGGATTAAACGCGGAGTGCCCATAAACGAATAAAACATGCATTAAGTTGCCTACTTAAAAAACAAACAACTGATTAACTATTATTTCAAAAACAACAAAACTAGCAAAGGATAGTAAAGGAAATAGTGTATGAAAGCCTTTGCGTATTAAAAAAAAAACATAAAAATACAAGAACGTTATCAAAGAGAAAAACTAGATATAAATATTCGGGCCACGTCCAATCCCGTGTTCCATGAGTGTCTACTGTGAAACTGGGTTGAACCTTATGGTATAAGTGAAGTGGATAAGTTTGACTTTAATTAAATAGAACGGGAACGTACCCGCGAAAGTAAAACGAACGATGAGAGGAAAATCCTATCCATATTTCAAATTAATTCTAGTTTACTGTTTGTAAACACGACAAATACAATGAAACCATAATAAACTAAATGTTACTTGCAGACTCAGCTACGCGTTTCTGTGACTGAGTGATTTAGGAAGGATTTAAAGGACAAACTTAGAAAAAATACCATTAATGAAAACAAAAACTATGCCATCTCTCAAATTGTACCGAATGACAAATAAACGCCATTTTTCATCTATATCGGTTCACTCAATTAGGAGTTCCATGGCATACATAGGAACACTGGATTTTTATTTATTAAGATTAGCATTTATCATATATACAGTGCAGCCTTAATATAACGTACCTCAATAAAACGACTTCATCGATTTAACAAATTCTTCGTAATCCCCTTGAATTGTCCATAAGAGTCAATATAAAATATACCTTTAAAGGGCTTCTTTCTCATGATTTTGGAATGTCACGATTTTTTTATATTAATTCAATAAGATCCATGTTGGTACTTAAAAAAATATGTTTTTTTAAATTTTTAGTCGTAGAAATACTACTTGCTTATTCGTAAGGCGTGTTGGTTTGATCTCAAAAGATGCGAAACTTTTATTATATTATCATCTTGAGAAATAGCTTTCTTTGCGCTTTCAGAATATATTTGTCTTCCTTTTATATTTTTTATATAATCTTTAAATCCAATTGGGCATCTATTGCACTCTTATGTATATATAACCGGATATGAAATGCATTTTTAAAAAAATTCAATGAAAAATTATGTATATAATGAAAATGTTCAATGTATCTTAATATCTATGGCCAATATGAAATATATGTAATAATTATTATTAAAAAATGAAGATCTAAACTTTATAAGTATTGCATTCTTTAATTTTTTCCCAATTCCAAATTAAGTTTAATTTATATGGCAGGATGGTGAATAATCACAAATTTAATTATGAATAATTTTATCATTAAATTTTTTTGTACCAAGTTTTGTAGAACTTTGTAGAATTCAAGGTCAAAAAATGTACAAACACTTTCAGCCATGTCTGGCTCCAGTATCACACCTAGTCAGTTTATAAAATCGCAAATTTTAATATAGAAACTTTGACTTGGGAGATGCCATCACAAATTTGTTTCGAATACTGCTTTGACATTACGCTTTTTACAATAAAGCGATTGAAAATATGAAATTTTAACCATTATTTACAAATATCCGATGAAAATGATTTTAAAGCCCGCACCATTCGCGGCCGGCGGAAAAATGATTATACAGGTAATAAATAAATCGAATCAGTTTCATTGAATATCGTGTTTGTGCACATATAATTGCGTTTGAAGCTATCGTCGAGCGGTGAAGAATTTTCAATATAATTAATATTGGAAATTGGGCGTGCTGAGATAAATGAAAATTTCAATTTGCCCCCAATATTACGCCATGCCGTCATCTGATACGGGCTTCCGAGTATTTTCTTTGAGAGATTCATTATGTTCATGTTGATTGCGGCGGCTTTGTCCACATTTAATAAACTTTTACCCACTGCGCCGCTATGAGGTCCTCAGGGCTGAAGACGCCAAAGTCCACAGTGCCTTTGCTGATCCGTCTGAGGCAGCCGTCTTTTACCTATAACATAGGCGTTAAGTTGTCTACCTTAAGAACAGATGTAGGTATTTATTATTTATTATCTTCTTTTTTTACTACTTTTTGTCATATCATTTGCAGTAAAAAAATTATTGGTCAATGTATTAATCTATCGGCATTATTTTTTAGAATAACTTTTACTCTATGCTTTTTAAATAAAATGAAATAAAAATGTAATAAATAAAATGTAAATTCGGTAACCCAAAGCCAAATGTTCTGATTATTACTATTACTGATTCTTTTTGTGCTCTTTCCTGTTTCAACAACATGTATTATTAATCATATTAAATATATATTTTTGAAAAAACTATTTAATTATTACATAAAAATAAAATTTAAGTTTACTATTGCAGTTAGTTAGGAAGCAACCCTAATGCAATTAAGCACATACTTTGTTTAATAAATAATTATCATTTCAAAGATCAAATATTTTGGCTGAAATAGTTCAGACGGAGCAAGCTATAACCAATGGAGAGTTCTACGGACTCTACTGTCAAAGCCTACCGAAAAAGTGCTTCACTGACGATGGCAAGAGGTTGATACTTAGCACTCAGCAGCAGAACGAGATTAGAAGTTACGTTGTTGATATTGGTATGAGCTTTTTATTTATAGTCGACCAAGAAAGTGCTTTACTATTTTGGATGACAGCTCCTAGTTAAAAAAAATTTTGCTAAAATTTATTGTTAGAAATTAACGTAATGCATAACAAGCAAAAGTGAACCTTTTAACTAATTGACGTGCAAACGACATTCGACCTTAGCGTGGCAAACCTATTTCTTGGTCGACTAGACTTTCCCTTTGAAATATCATTTTGTCTGTCACAAATTCTTTGAAAAAAAATATTCTGTCTGTTTTCGCATTCATAACATTAGACCGTCTATATATGAAAATTCATTATTCAACAATTTTTTTGATTTTGACTGGCCCGTTGGCGCAGTGGGCAGTGACCCTGCCTTCTGCTCCGGGGTCGTGGGTTCGATTCCCGCCTCGTTAGCAGCGTATCATATCAAAAACATCTATAAATACACCTTACATAAAACCCCTCGTCAAAACTAATAGCTTTTCTCATTTCAGGAAATAATATCTCTAAACATCTTATAAAGGACCGTCGAGCAAAAGATCCCAATATAAAAATATGTCATTTACAATGATGGCATCGCAGATTGTCTGTGACTGCAAATAAAAGGGGCCGTAGATCGGAAGGGCCGTAACGAGCTCTCAGTTACGGCCCGCGGCCCACGTCCCGCGTATCGCTTACGTCTCCCGGCCCTCTAACAAGCGCCCGCGTTATTCCTGTCATCCTTACAGACTTACGACAAGTGCTTACAAAGGAATACTTTGGACATCAGAGCATTAATGTCAAAGCTATTTTTGTGAGAACCGTTTGAATATCAACTCAAGGTTTTCTTCTTTGTTCGTGTAAACTAACGAACTATCCCGGCTTTGCCTGTATATTTATATAGAACTAGCTGTACCACGCGACTTCGTCCGCGAAAAATTAGTTAAAAAAATTAGGTTTAATTTTAGCGTGATGATATGTCTCTTGGATTGCTGAGTGTTTCAACACCAGTTTTTAGGTACTGTACTTGCGCTGAGTCATAATGGTTTTAATGTGCTTAATGTTTTTTATTACTTATCAGATTAATGAGGTTTCCACGTAGGTGGTACCTATATCAAAATGTTACTAGTGTAGAACTATATGTATAGCCTAGATAGTATGATAAACTATCTGTACCCCACGACTTCGTCCGCGAGTGTCACTCTTATAGCTTAGAAGTTTAAAAATAGTTTTTCGATAAGGATTAATATTATGTTTATAAAAAGATCTTCACAATGATGCATTATTTTAGAACAAATTCGTTTAGAATAATAAAGGTTATACTGAGCCAACCTTAAAAGATAGACATATGCTATCGCGGACTTTTATTAAGAACCTTTAAAGGGAAACAATTTTGTCATACATGACTTTTGCGAAACTTTAACCATTTACGCAGTGCACGCAGCGGAAACTCTCAAATGGGAAAAAGAACCCCCGATTTTGAAACATTCTTCATTGGTGCTCCGCTCCTATTGGTCTTAGCGTGATGTGTTAGAATGGGTCACCCATCACCCACCCGGTCGCGGTGAGAACTGCTTAATCAAGCGACCGACTCAAATACCGAGGATATATTATAGCTTTCCTCGATAAATAGGCTATCTAACACTGAAAGAACTTTTCAAATCGGATCATAAGTTCCCGGGATTAGCGCGTTCAAGTAAACAAACAAACTCTTCAGCTTTCTTAATAATAAATAAATTCATTTATTTCAGGCAAAGTGCACCCATGTTATACAATAGGACATAATTGATTTGATATAATTAAAAACTTTTAACATCAACTAAATAAAATAATTTAAATTTATATATATTAGTATTAGTATAAGATAAATATACGCAATTACTCCTAGTCTAATATACGACATTTTATTATTTAATATATCTTTAAAAAAACACAAATAATTTCTGAAAAAAAAAATACAAAAAGAATTATTTATTGTACCTAATAAGCATTACAATTGATTCAACTTCCCCCGCCTTTTGAAAACAAATAAGGAAAGTTCTGGCGTTAAGCTATTTCTTGTTTGTCCCCGAAATCCATTCGTTAGTTAGTCGTCGGTAAATTACAGGAGTGAAAGCGTGAGGTGGTCGACGCTGAAAGAAATATTGCCGACATAACGTATTTGTTCCTGTTAGGGATGGACCCAACGAGTTATCGATAACTGTACTATATTGTACAAAAATTTATATCTAAATACTTGTCTGATTACTTTATAGGTGATGGTAGAACTGATATTTATATATCCGAATTATCGATAACTTTTCTATATTGCATCAACAATTACATCTGGACAGTAGTTAGTAATCAGACAAGTTGTTACTTGTCCAATTACTTTTGAGGTAATATTACAGACGTTACTTTGTGGAAATCCGTAAGTGAGATTAAATGATTATGGGTACAATATCTTTCTTATCACTTAATATAAATTATAGCATTCCAAAAAGTAACTAAACAACAACTGTACTATATAATACAACAACAACAACCACGAATTTCATAATAAATTGAATTCGATATTTCATAATATCAATTTAATCAATCAATATTAACACATTGTTCAATATAAAAATGTGTGATAGTAAAAGACCAAACGGGTTTTTTACGTGTCCGCAGCTATCGGATTGCCGTCGCCACTTCTATATTTACTATAATCCGTATGATCATCATCGTATGATGATTATCATCATCATCGGCACCCATCGCAGCAGCATCGGAATTGTCGACGAGTAGATTCGTGCAATCCGTGCAATACGTATTAATAGACACATTTGTATGGCTATACAAACAATACTATGTATAGAAATACAAACAATACTACGATCCATTTAATGCCATGCGTCCGATGCGTACGATGGGGATATGTGGGCGCCTACCTTTACCCAGCTTTCTTAGTTGTCAATTCTTTATAGGCGAATAGACGACGTAATCTCTTACGTTATGATATTTTTATAGTTACAGTAAAAAAAACAACCATCACTCGACACAATTAGGATCACATTCGTAAATTCAATATTACGTGAGAAATGAAATTCAGCAAATAAAAAAGATAACTATTTCTCTTTAGTAGCCCTTTTTATGATGCAAACATGATAAAAACTCTTAGGAAATGGAGCGAAATTGAACAATGTGTGATAAGCAATTCGTTCACAAATAAAGTTTTAGACGACTGAAACAAGATGTTGCCATTGAATGTGTTAAACAAGAAACACGATTAGATGCCTTTATAAACAAGGTATAAAGTGAAATAAATGGACACGATACTTTAGGTAATGATTCATTTGGCTTTCAAAGCAAGCCAGTACTTAAAACAGTTCATGAATGTGCTTTTCAATCTCATATTTCTAGTAAAAATAATATTTTCATAGAAAATATTTGAACAAAATAAACAACCTAATTATTACAGAAGAGACTTCTGATGTGTAGATAACATTAACAGAAGACTCGACTGATGCCAATAGTCACTTATAATCAGAATTGTTTTCACCGTTAATCTTATTTGCACCGAAAGAATGACACCCAAATTTTGTTTTACACACTATCTTTAAACAAACGACATCATCCAATAAAAAATCTACAACGTCTATAAGAACAGTGTGAATGAATGAGTGATAACATAAACAACACTTTTCAAGATAGTGCTATTCACTTGACACCTGAATAACAGTAAAACAAAATTGTTTTAATATTGTTGTCTTTAACTTAAGAAAACTTTTAATTTTACATATATTCCCGAAGGGGGGGATGATAACTGTGTAACGGTAATCATCGCACCTTATCATCTTATTAACTTTTACATTATTCAATATTGTAAATCTAGTTTTCTTTAATTAAATAAATTTTCGTATTTTTCATTCAATGATATAACGTTAAAGCCTTTAATCGAAAGTTTTTAGCACAAGTTAGGTTATTAGTTATTACGTATCACCTTAAACGTTGATAAGCTATCTAGATTAATTCTATAATATAATATATAATAAATATATAACATATAATATTATATAATATATAATATCTAGATTAATTATTAGAGAAAAAAAAAGAAAAAATAATCTTACTTAAAGATCAAAAAATGTATTTAAAAATGCTTTAATGATAATAGTAGGAATTTTACTCCGTAATGTCAAATATACCAAACCTTTTCCAAAAATTCCAATTTACGATCCTTTTATTCGATAACATGACACTTAATAAGGTCCTGACACTTATTTTACTCGACAGTTATTCGGTAAAGAATCCAGCCCGTATTAAGTTTTATGGAAACGATTGCTTAATTGGCTATTTAGAGATGAGCCTAAATTCGGGCAAGGCATCGTCTGTCGGGTCCGCTAATTTGGATATATTTACAACAGGTACGTATGACGAGAATTTAATTGGTGTATCAATATTTAGATCCAGTTGTACGGAACTTGGTCGCTACAAGTCTGCTGGTTTTGTTGAAACCACGAGAACTTCATTTTAAATTCAAATTCAAATGATATTTTATTCAAGTAGACTTTACAAGCTCTTTTGAATCGTCAAATATTTTAAAAACAACCAATGATTCAAAAGAGTTGAGCCATTAGTAGAGTCAGCAAGGAACTCGTTTAAAATCTTTAATCACTGCATCGATAATTATGACGATATTAGAAAAAAAAATCACTTACGGAATAAAATTCTGACATCATATAAAGAAGGTGAAGGACATCGAAGAGTAACATGTACGTGTAGAGGTTGTGTTTGTGTTCCTCGGGGAAGGTGATAAGAAGTAGGGCGAAGAAAGACGAAAGAACTGGTTCAAATTTTTATGGCCGCAATAAGTAATACGTAAGCAGAAGAAAGCAACATTATGCGTATTAATGTTTTATAATGTTAAATAGTTCCTTTCTTCAATAAGAAATTGATTAAGTTCAATTAAAGAGTAAAAATTTAATTGGGGTTGAATGTGATATAAATTCCGAGTCACAGTTGTTGACCGCGATGGACAGAAATATGAGATACTAGTAACTACCAGTGTCTCATATTTCTGTCCGTATTCTGTCCGTGTCGAAGTTTCGCATTACTATCCGCAAATTAGACCACGTATAATTAGGTGATAAATTTTAGCGTGATGTTATATAACTTATAGCCTTCCTCGATAAATGGGCTACCTAACTCTGAAAGTATTTCTCGGATCGCACCAGTAGTTCCTGAGATTAATGCCCTCAAAAAACAAACAAACTATTCAGCTTTATATAGTAGTATAGATTTGATTTTCACTAAAGACGTAGCCACAAAAACAGGTGCATCGATTAAAGTTTTAAATTTTATTTAGTCGGGTAAAACCACTTGCAACTTTAACTTCATATCATTGAAAACGACTGTATCGCGGCCGTACGAATACAATAGAACTGTGCGCTCGCGACCGATATCGCCGCACGACTGAGCTGCTAGTTATAGGTCCTATTTTGGGCAAAGCTTTCCCTCAAAAACGTTTATAATATAAACTTTAAACTTTTACTCCATTTTCCGAACAAGTTCACCTTCAACCTCAGGTTAAACTTCTCTCTACGTTAGTTATTAAGACACCGACTGGAAGAGAAAAGTGACACTATTTTTAGTCGGTAAAACAACTATGTACATAAATATAAGAAAAATGGAAATTATTGAAGATAACATTATCTATCACTACTTGCTTCGCTCTTTTATGTTTTGAAGTGTAAAGTCTTCATACATTCAAAGTGTAATTAATCAGAATTATAGGAAAATGGCAAGTGTTAAAATGAAATACAATTAAGATATCCGATCATAATTTTAAAAAGACAGTATATATACATAACATTTTTTTTTTCATGTTACAAGGGGGCAGACGAGCAGGCAGCAGGCACCGAAGTGCCTACCGGCGCCCATGGACATCCTCCTTTTTTATTATTCCGCTCGTATTTTTTGGTATTTAAATGTGTTTCGTTTTACAACAACGCTAAACCACGACCATGTCTGATGAAACGTCATCATTTATTTTAAAATAGTGGGCGTCTGCCCAGAAAATGCCTGACTGGCTTTAAAGGTATTTAAATTTTTATTTATTTATAAAATAAATTAAAATATATGGCGATTTGTATTATTTGATTATTTTATAATAGAGATAACTATTTTATTGTTTATTTATTTGCATCGTGATGACATGAACCCAGCTTTGGGTATTGCAAAAGGTGGGTCAGGCGCCAACGTACCAATTACATCCCCTTAACAATGTCCCACAAATATTAATTTTCCTAAGATGGTACTGAAATTTTTTTCTTCAAGTATTATTTTAAAGAATATTCATATGAAAAAAGCACTTTATATTACCTGATCGTTAACGAACAAAAGTCTGTCGCCCGGTATGAGCCGGCCATCTTGTTGGGCCACACCGCCCGGCACAAGGGAGCGGATGACCACCAACGTGTGGGAAGGCCTCAGGGGTGACTACGAATCGTTTCTGCTTTGTGCAGCGATAATAAAGTGCAAATTGACTCTTTGACGTTAGGAACACACCTACATTGCTTAGACAACAGTGAGTGTTTGTAATTGAATATGAACCTTATTGAATCGCAATAAAGTTCTAATTGACTCTATTTTTAGTTAGAAAAAGTTTGTACGGGAAAAAGAAAAGGACTGTTTTTAGGCTTTTTCCGGCAATTATTCGTTTTTTTCTCCCCGTAAGAACCATCCTTGGACTTCAAAGAGCATTTAAAAAAAGAATTGGTAAAATTGGTGCAGGCGTTTTTGAGTTATGCGCTTACCGCGTTATGTACATAGATAGTATTTGCGAAACACAAGATTCGCTTCGTTGACTGAATGGTAGTAACAATAGAGATATTTCGTAAATAACTACTTTAACCTATAGACCAATCGGTCACTTTCTAAAGTATTGTGACATGAAAGTGTAAAAGGTATATCATTACGCTATAGTTGAAACTAATTTTTCGCGGACGAAGTCGCGGACTCTGTCTCTCTCTTTCTCTCTCTCTAGTGCGGCGCTGACAGGTATTTCTAGGTGTTCAGAAATTAGGTCTGACCACCTTTTGGGACTTCGGCCTCTGGGTATTTTGCCGTCCATTTTTCCGGTCACTATCAGGCGTTCAAGGTTGTCCGTAGTTCTTCGAGCGACATAACCAAAGAACGTCAATATGCGTTGCGAACAGATTTTGGGCTGATGTGTAAAGGTTAAGTATCATTTAAATGTCGCTGATAAAATGTCTATTTACTTACTTATCCACTTCGATATACGAAAAATAGATAGTAGCCGATTCTCAGACCTACTGACTAAGCATATAAAATTTCATAAAAATCGGTCAAGCCGTTTCGGAGGAGTATGGTAACTAACATTGTGATACGAGAATTTTATATATTAGATTTGCTTTAACTCTTGTACAGGTTTCATCAATTTGACATGTAAATACATTGGCGTATACACAAGTATAATTAATCTTAATCACTAATGTGCGACCGACAACAGATGGCGTTACTTGTACGTTAGCTCGCGGCAACGTTTCGTCTAACTACCAATATATATTGTAAAAAAAATACGTACCGATAGTTATTTATTATACAGGGTGTATCTGACAACGTAACGCAAACTTTGTGATAAGGCTATAGTCCTGTATATATTTCTTTATTCATACCTAACATCCTTTTACCCACATATCCTTCATCTCTCCTCGTCACAACCCCATACCACGCTAACCTAATGCCTCTTATTTTCTCTACTATTGGTGCCACTACAAAAAAAAAACAGAAATATACCACACTTATCTTATTTGATGGTATTATCGTTGGTATTTCTACAACTAGACGTGTTTTGTGCTCCCTCCAAAATTACTAGTGTCCGGAATGCCGAAAAAACTCAGGTGCGTGAGCCGTTCGCAAAAAACTGTCGAAAAAAGGACACGAACGGTCCCGGTGTATCCAATTACTTCGGAGTTATTTATGAAGTTATTCCTTCATCCTGTCGCTATAAATAACGCACATTTATGTTTAAGTTTTGCACCTTTACCGCGACTTTGTTCCTGAACGTCACTAAGGTGTTTTTTTATTCCTGGAAAATGCGTTAATACACCCTAGTCGCCACGGAACCCGATACTCAAGAACTGTCTGAACTGGAGTGTGGGAATCGCCAGTAAACGCCGAATTACCCACTAAAAACTAGGAGAATCTCGCCAAGATGAGAGACACAGGATCGCTGGTATCGCATATCTACCGTGACGCCTCGGCGGGTTTCGTTATGATATAAAAACACATTGAAGTTACGAGTACCGATTAAAGAAAAATTTAAAGTCAAGTCAAAATCGTTTATTCATATAGAATTCTTTTTAAGCACTTATGAACGTCATATGTATAACATTATTATTATTTTTATATAATTTGGTGTTAAAAGTAACGATTTAAACGATAAGTTTACAAGAGTTCCTCGCGCCCTTCACTGAGAAGAGGCCGCAACAAACTCAGTGGAGTACTTTCTTTTTTTTGAAACTTGAAAACTTGGCTGGTCGAAATTCGCCCACAACTCTTTAGATTTGCATACTATATGCTTATTTGGCCCGATGAAGTGATGACAGGTGGAGTAAGGCAGTGACTGAGTGTTGGCCGAGGACAGGAAAACGGAGCATTGGTCGTCCAGCAACCAGATGGGTCGACGACATAATATCTGTCGCGGATCGAACCTGGCCCAGATTGGCTCAAGACACGTACGGGCGGGGAGAGGCCTTTGCCCAGCTGTGGGAGAATAAGGGCTGTGGATTATGTTGATGCTTATTTAAAGCTATATACAAAACATAAATTATTTGTATAACGACATTGGCACTTTAATATTGGACAATATACATGCGGTCGTCATGACTACGCTTTGTCAGAATCTTATAGTGAAATATAAACATGTGTGTGTGTGTAAATCCTTTGGCATTGGTGTGCGTGAAGTTTATATTTTAATCATTTAATCTTAGTCACTTTTATTTTAATAATGCATATTTTATAAAAAATAATAGCATTCGCACACCCTTCTCTATAAAAACTATAGTTGTGCCAAGTTTTTATCATCATATCATCATGTATTAACATGGAAAATTTCAATTATGTCAATGTAGGGAAGGGGACATTGCGGGGGGACAGACGGACGGACAGAACGAAATTTAAAGGTTTTGTTATAGTACGACGGAACCCTAAAATGAATTCCGAAACTGCATACAGTAGGTAATATATATGTAGGTTATAAAATTTGGTTACCTACAGGAATATTACATGCAGCATTTCGACTGTAATAAATCCCACGAGATCCGGGACAAAATGCTACGTGGATTGAATAAAAATCCCTAAGCCGTCGCGTTCCTCACGGCATGACAAGTATTATTAAATTTTATACCAAACTTATGACAAAGAGAATAAAATGGCCAAAAGCGTGTCAGGACACGCTTACATAGAAGGGTTCCTTATCTGATACGCTATAAACGTATGTATTTGTTAAAAAACTACAAAATTTGTTGTCCGATTTCGTTCAGAATATTTTTTTGAGTTTTTAGCATGTTCTATCAACATGGAAACTTTCAAGTCTCTATGTCTAATAGTTTGGAAATGCTAGCGGGGGCCACCTTGCGGGCAGACAGACGGACGGACGGACAGAGTGAAATTATGAGAGTTCCTTGTAGTACTACGGAACCCTAAAAATGAATACTGTTTGCGATTAAATAAACGCGAACAACAAGGATGTAAGTATTGACAGATAACCAAAAAAATACGAGTACATAAATGAGCTTTCCATACTCTATATGTATACGGATTAGTTGATTTTTAGATTGCTGTTCCGTTCCTACAAGAAACTTTTATCTTTTACGAACGTTTCTGTCCGTCCGTCCGTCTTCACGTGTCCTATTACGTTGATTCATTTTAGTTTTTTTTTCCTCCAAATAATTCACTTTATTGCGATTCACTTTTATAAGCTTTTTTTAAGTCGTGAATCGCTCGATAAATATAGAGATTTAGCCAATAAATATTTCATTTTTCAGAATATTAGAATATACCTTAAAATCTATCTTTTGGTCACCCGAATCGCTAAACCGTCCAGAACCCATCCTATCAAGAAAAATGATTTTATCAAAATCAGTACAGCTTTTTAGAAAACCCAGGTACACAGATACATAAAATAAGAAAAGTAAAACTTAGCTAAGTTAAAAAAAATATAGCTTTAAAAATAAGCTTATTTTTGATGCCTCATTATTCGTAATTCAACGTCTGAAATCCATAACTAATAATTAATGAGTAAAGCTCCGTCGAAGCTTTAATAATTAATTATAAAGTTTTCATGTCAGAGCGCTGAGCTTACTAAAGTAAAGAGCTTTTGTGAGTAACCTGTAGGGGATTATTGTCTTTAGAACTTGAGCTTACACGATATTAAAAAGATTTTGTGTATGTTTGATATTATAATTATCAGTCACTATGTTAACATAAAAAGCTTTAATACGCGTAACCTTAATATAACGAGCCTCAATACAACGCGGTTCCCGATTTAACCTCTTCCTCTTTCCATATATAAAATTCAAGAACACAATTAATCTTTTAAGGCGTTAAATTCTGAAAAATCCGACATAGGTTTACGTTTATTTGTAACTAGAACTTAGCTTAATAAATTTTGTACCTTTATGTTTTCTTGTTTATTCATTTAATCGCCTTATTTATTGCAGATATGAACTGGCTGTTATATATATTCGCATACGTTTATAAATTTCCATTTTTTCTTCCAATCATCAAAATTTCAATTTTAATTATATAACGAAAACTTTAATTATTTACAGAAAAAAACTCGGGACGGGAATCGAGCCTCACCACTACGCGGTAGGCAGCCGATATGAGCCAATTTGTGGATCAACATGAAGATTAAAGCGGTTAAAATATAACGTAATTACCTTCCCGGATGATAACGTTATCGGTAAATTACTTCCCAAATTACATTATCAAATTGACCTGCTCTAGTTGGAATTAGAGCAATTCCAGCCAATTTTATCCAATTCCAATCTTCGGATAATGGATCTGTTATCGCTAACCATTTCAGCAGACCGGCTTTTAAACCATCATTAGAGCTCTTTATCGACATTTTCTAGCAGTTGGACTCAGAAATAGGTTTTTACGTGTATAAAAATGTATTAGGGTAGTTGTAGGTAAGTATATACATATGTATCAATTTTTCAACCGAGATTTAAAAATGTTGGATTTTTTTTGTTACAAGGGACAAACGAGCAGGCGGTTCACATAAGTGTCTACCGACACACATGGAAATGGAGGAGACCACCAGAAGGCTAGCAGATACGTTGTCAGCCTGCCAATGCCAAAGTCGAGACTAGACCACTGGAAAGTCTCAAAAACCAAAGGAACCGCAACAATACTATCATTTGACGTAACAGCATTACTGCCACTTCACGCCGATCTAATGTGAGAAAAGGGTACTGGTACCCGGACGTTTGATATTGGATATTTGGCTGCAGACCAAAAATACTGCAAGCGTGGCCTGTATATATTTATTTATTATAGTCGTAACTGTTTTATACGAATTTTAAACAGATTAAGTTGACATTAAAGATAAATTTCGTTTAAGAGTGTTTTGTTTGCTCTTGCAATATGTCAGATTATTATCATACGCTTAATTGGCATTTTTAAATTAAACTTATTCGTGTGTGCGATTTAAAAAGCGCGGGTATTTACGCGTTAACGCAAAAAATACTTTCGTTATTGATTTCTATTTATGGAACTAAATAAGTGTGTAATTTCAAAACACTTGACTACGTAAGACACTTTTTCGCACGATTGTATTTCTCGCAGTGTTTGTGAAGAGTAACACCTGTGTTCTTAAACCGGAACCAGACATAGCTTCATTTGAATGATCATGTAGTGTGGCCGGGGATTTTGTGGAACTGTACAAAGTTTTGTAGAACTTTGTAGACTTCAAGGACAAAAATGTACAAACAGTTTGAACTATGTCTGGCTCCGGCATTATTAATATTTTATTCAGAGATAAAATTACTTTCATACTCACACACACTGCGCATTCCTATAATTAATATAAAATTAATTAAGATTTTGAAACATTTTTTGTAAGTAAGGTATTGGATATAATATTATCAGGCTTTCAATCAATAGTAATCCAAAAATAAAAGCGAACATAAAAATAAATACCACTACTGTTTGAATATAAGTTCTTTTTATATTTTTGTACACTATACGAAACAGATATAAATTTTATGTATTTGGTTGTTTTATTGTTTGTCGAGATATTGTCTGAAAAATCTATTTAATCCTATGAAACCAAATTCACGATAAACTTATTGTACGAGTAAGTCACTACCTATCTTGATTTTTACATTTACATACATATTTTATTAACGACTAGCCATCCGCCTCGCTTTTAATATTGGTTTGTTGTGTGTGGTTTTTTGCGTCCCTCACCTCCGTGCCCTGCCTTTGTAAGCAAAGCGCGTATTATTCTCGGTCCGATCCAACGCAATAATTTTACCGGCCAGCCCAGTTTTGATATCACTTTGTCTGCATGAAATTTCCTTTTTAAATTAGCTTTGTTTTTGTAGAAATTGTAAAATATAGCTGAAGAACATATCCAAAATAAACTTTTAAAATATATATTACTTTTTAACTAAAAAAACTATTTTAGGCTAAAATATTAAACATTAAGTTGTCTACCTTAGGAACAGACGTCCGTGTGTCATATAGTCCTGTATATATTTATTTATTTATTATTTATTTATATTACAGAATATTACTTTAAACAATGCTTGAACTAATAACTTGAAAATCTAACTTATCCTATGGTAACATTCCAAAAAATATACAACCTTAAATTAAAACAATTTAAAATTACAAGTAAAATATAAATAAAGTTCGACATGTTCGTGTATAAACATTACCCAAAAAATTTGAGCCCAGTAGGTGCGTTGCCTCGAAATAATCGGTTCAAGATTTTTTTTTTCTTTATTGTGACAAACAAACATTAATACATCTTTAAACTAAAGATCTTGCATGCGCCAACAAAGTTAAAGTTATTAACAATTTGAAGTAAATTATGATTGAAAATTTTATTAAAAGAATAGATGTGTAATGGCAAGATATGACGGCACCTAATGCAAGGTCTCATTCCGGGGCGACAGAGGCTTAAAAGCCGTGAAAGCTTTATTAAGTGTCGATGTCGATCCATAGACTTTTAACCCATCAAAGTCGAGATCCATGTCGTTGCAAAAAGAATTACAATTTAATCTTTAAAATTTGTGGCTGATTTTCGACCAAACGCCCACCTCTATTTAATAGAAATATAAATTAAAGCTGATATCAAATTAGATTAATTAAGTAACTTGTCATTGAAAGGGTTCTGAGGAATTGTTTGGCAACTTCACAATAACATCGGTAATCGTGTATACGAAATTTTGCCAACAACACCTCAATTTTATAAAACTACTCATAACTTCAAAATATCCGATACGACTTAATGAATCCTCAATAAAGGAACACACAAATATTACAAAGACTGGGAACACATCTGCTAGTCTTCTAGTTGTTCAATAATCCAATGGCGACGCTCATTTATTACTACAAGCTTTTATTTAGTGTGATCTGTTCCGTGTTAGTCCTTAAAAACTGGCAAGCTAAATAAGACGTGACAATGCAATAATATGATGACGTAGAGTCGATCTGATGATGGAGCTGGAAGCTGACCATAGGAACTCCATCATAAAATGACACAACCGCTTCGGGTTTAGGCTCGTTTGATTCGAAAATACTATAAGATGAAGTATCCAATTGAGAATATGACGAACGTTTATAACAAGCTAATAATTAGAATTGTTTGCAAATACATATATAAGCTCGTACAAGACGATACGCCGCCTCATTATTTTAGATTGCTATTAAATCTATAGAACGTGCCTGAAGAGCTACTAGCAAACCGACTGGTCAATTTTTTTTAATCATACTTCTGTTTTAATATTGTTAACCGGAGATTTCATTTATCATATATATGGACATATGCTGCCAGAACTATATCCGATTTCTTATAAGTATTTTATGATAGTCCATTGAAAAGTTATATTTGGGGTTGCATTTGATAGAGAATGCAATGTTATATATCAAGAGGGGGTCAATTTAAAGTTAAATTAAAGTTTATGGAATTACAACATTTATCCCACGACCTCCAAATTGTTGGTTCATATGATTTCTATGGTTTATCTGACGAACGCGTCTCACAAAAAAAATGATAATGTTTTTTTGTTAACAATAAGATATTTTACAACTTTTGCAAAAAAATTTGAGTAGTAGAACTTAAAGTGCATGTAACATCGTGTTGAGTTCTTTTATTGATTGAATATCTCAATAAAAACAAAACAAAAACACAAATTAAAATTTTTTGTCCGCTATTTGTTCTGGGTAATCTCCGAAACGTCTGGACCAATTTTGACGGGACTTTCACTGGCTGATATTGCAAGGATAGCAGCTAATATTGCAAGGAGACGACTTTAATTTCAGAAAAAATAATTAGAGTTCCGCACAAAAAATAAACAAAAATAATGATATGACGCAGGCGAAGCCGTGGAGTACAGCTAGTAAGTAAATAAAATAACATATATGTATATACCTCTAATACTGAATTAAAGATTTTTTAATGGAAAATGTAGTAGCAGTATAGTTTGTTTCTAACTACAAAGTTATTAAAAATTTTAATGAATCTTTTGTTACGAATAAATAGTTATAAAATATGAATTAGCCGAGGCCCCAAATATTTATAGAATGGCCCTTGTTTCCCCCAAGTTTACCTTATCATCAGGGTACCGTTCAGCCAGCATTCCCATTCCAGAAACAGATGAGCATGAAGAGGTATAACAACTGCTTGAATCCCTCTGTTTATTGCTGAAGACTAAATTAAAATCTGTTGCGTATTTTAAAAGATCATCGTGTACAAGAGTGGAAAGTGACCTCATTTTATACCATGTAATGATGATGAATCTTCAAATTAGATTTTAATATTATTACAGCACATAATATTAGTTATTAATTAGTTATAAAGGTAAGATATTGTTATATTTTAGGAGTGCAAACCAGCCATGTCAAAAAACTATTTAGTAGTTTTTTCAAAATATTTGACAACCGTAAATACCTAATTTCGATTCCGACAGCATCGGGCTACTGTCGCTATCACTTCTAGCATAATATATATATATATATATGTGTGCTTTTCATATAGTTAAGTATGATTTTATTTACTATCAGAATTAACCGAAGTGGAGCTACGCTTGGGGCCTCTTGGTTTATACGTTGAAGACGCGTACGTCGGTGCTGCCGTGGAACTGTACCATTTGGCGATACCCGCTCACAGGCCATCCTCGGAAATGGTGGCTATTGCCGAAACACGGACACTACAAAAAGTAGGCGCCCAATTGAGCAAATAATTGAGTTTTGAAAATGATTTTTTTAAACAACACTAGAAATACTGAAAACTATTCTTTATTAGTGTTGTTGAATTACAATGAAACATCGACCCAAAAATACAGTTCAAGCTCACTTCGTTTCAAACTGTCAAAAATTTAAAGTGTAATACAGACTTATATATGAGTATTGGGTGGTATCCAGTGACCAGTCGGTTAAAGATGGAAGCAATAGTTGATTATTCATTCCAGGCTCTAAAGAGAACATCCCGCTTTAGAGTTCATTACAAAAGAATTTTAGACATAATTCCGAAGACAATGAATCTAGTGCACTCTACGTACAACCTTCAGTGTAAATAATACATTTTTTATCAATTTGCCTTTATTAAAGTTTTCATTGGTCTGTGAGAGCTTTAACATTTTTTCGTGATATATGTAAGTAGATTTTTATTAAACGAAGTAATTTAGTGAATAATTCAATATTATAGGCCTTTACTACAAATTTGTTTCATCTGTTTATTAAAAGAAATATAGCACTTGAAATACTGCAAAAAAATTATCCCTTTGCAATCGTTTCGTTTATCATTTATAATGTATTAGCTGTACCCCACGACTCCGTTCGCGTGTGCTACTCTTACCACTTAGAGGTTTAAAATAGGTTTTGGATAAGGATTAATATTGTGTTTACAAAAAGACTTTCACTAATAATGCATTATTTTAGAACAAATTTGATTAGCATAAAAAAGGTTATACTGAGCCAACCTTAATAGATAGACATATGCTGTCGCGGACTTTTATTATAAAACCTTTAAAGGGGAACTATTTTGTCATACATGACTTATCCGAAATTTTAACCATTTATACGCAGCGGAAGCTCCCAAACCCCCGATTTTGAAACATTCTTTATTCTTGCACCGCAGCTTTTGGTCTTAGTGTGATGGTATATAGCCTTCCCCATAAATGTCCTATCTAACACTGAAAGAATTTTTCAAATCGGATCTGTATTTCCTGAGATTTCAACAAAAGGAAGTTCAAACAAACAAACTCTTCAGCTTTATATATTAATATAGATTTCTTATTGGGGCTCTCCTCAGAACCCACGACCCCCGGAGCAGAAGACAGGGTCACTGCCCACTGCGCCAACGGGCCAGCCAAATTATCTATTTATCTACAAATACAAATTTTATATACAAATTCAGTTTAGTTCAATAGTAATTACGTACAATTATGTGAAACACCTTGAATTTGTGTATACCTGGATATCTCACTAGAATAAACTGTGCTGACATATCCAGTGGGAGCCGCAATTTTGTACAATACGTTTAATTTAGTTTTAAATTTTGAAAAAAAAAAGAGTATTGTATTATTTATAAGTTTATTTATTTTTAAATATAAGGTAAGTTATATAAGGTAAGGTATATATATAGATAATATTTTATGTCGAATATATGATTCACATATATATTTTTATAAGAATTTCCGCTATAATTTTATTGTTTGTTTTATAATTTGCGACAGACTCACGAATGCATTGTCTAATTTAGGTATCTTTCTTCCCAGGAATAAAGCATTTTCTTACGGCTACTTTTTTTTAATTGATCTTGTTCATGATAAATAGCCGTCATTAATTAAATAAAAAATACAGGAATTTGCTCTTTGAGTGAATTAATTAAGGTTGATTGGTCTATTCGCAAAGTTATTGACGATTCGGTTTGCGCTAAGTGGTTGATCCTATCAAGGGATTAATATTCCTTAGCATATTCCTTTTTGTTCGTTAAATTCAAGCCTATTTTTCGAACAACTGTTTTTTAATTGATGAACAAGTTTTAATAAACTCGAATGTAAATCTTTAAACATATAATATACTTTTTAAGTTTCCTCACCGTGCTCTGACCGTTGTGACAATAACGCCTGGAGGCTGTTCCTCAGCGACCGATGCCACGTACAAAGCTTGCTCAAAATACGGTGATTGGTTTCGGAGCTCTCTCTTCACTCGCCTCGCTATATCTGTGTCGTTTAGCTCTTGATGATGATAAACAATCTTCAGTCTATGGTCCGAATCCACAATATTAGTCCGTTCACAATCGAATGCGAAAAGCACTGACACTTTCCACATTGGTTCTTGAATACAGACGTCATCGCTCGCCACTAAATCGCCCTGACTATTCTCGATTACAAAACGAGGATCACTTACGTCTAAAAATTGAACTCTACACATTTTTTGGACAGTCCTTGGCAGAAACGCTGTAAGCGAATTAACAAATTGGGACCTCTTTAAGCAAATTCCCTGCCAACGATCCGTCGTTGGAATAGCGAAACTGGCATACGTTTCTGAAATCCATTGTTTCGCCTCAGCTATTTTTACATCTATGGCCATGTCGAAGGGTACTAATGGAGATCGCTTGTGCCTACTTCTATTTCTAGCTACGTAATCTTCGAACATCGCACTAGACCACGGATACGCCGTGGACAGAACACTATATTGACTAGAGCCTAATTCATTTTCTTCTAACAACCTCCAGTCTATACTCTCTGGGTAAATAGCTTCTCTTTTATCTCTGGCGTGCTCTTCCTCGTACTGAGCCGCAGAGTCACTTTGATCGTATACCCGATCGAAGTCTATGTCGTATAAATCTAAATGTCGTCTACTGCAGTCCTCGCCGGCAACGACTATTCTGATAGGTAGACTATAGTAGTCGATATCTCGAATGCGTTCGGAAGTAGAGTCGACGTAGAAAGTGAAGAGATTAGGGTATACAACTCCGTCACATCTTAGTCTTTTGCGTAGCGTGACGAGGCCGGTGGTCCTGTTGACTCTAAGGATGTGGTGCACGAAGTTAGCAGTTCGGTGCACGTCAATTGTGTAGGTGCGTTCGGAGCCAAGCTTGTAGACGGCTGCGTCGAGAACGACGTGGCCCGGCGGGGCAGTGTCAGGGACGATGATGAGGTAGGCGCGAGCGGCTGACAGCGCCAGCGCGGCCAGCACTGCGTGCACCCACCGCGCCATACTGATTGCTGTTCACCTGCAGCAACGCCGCCTCGTCCGACAAGTGCTGTGTTCGCCCATCTGTAAGAGAAGGTCTATTTAATACAATTTTATACTATTATACGAAGGTGACCATAACATTATTTTATGTATACGTTGACCCGAAGACAATAATCAAATTTCATCTCC
>JANCMC010019305.1:23219-79867 GCA_024363005.1 Charaxes varanes
GCTTACGCGTTATCCCCATTATACTTTCGGCAATTATCGGAGTTCGCAGTTCGGCGAATTTCGGGGAAAATCGGCTAAAGGTCAAGATTAATGGCGGCAATTATTGGGAGTGCACCCTGGTAATTTCCGGTCTCACCGAATTTACTAGGTGTCAACTACGTAAACTGTTTCTTTATCTGCGAACACAGTGAGCCAATATTTAGACAATGTTTCGCAGACCTTTAATACAAATTGGAATAATAAAGACTGAGGGTAATTAAATACTTGTTTCTTAGCTGCTTTAATTAAATGCTAAAGTGTGTATACTTATGAAACATTATACGGAATCGCTTTTCTTTGGCCATCTTACAAAGTTGTAACGAGTTTTATTTGTAAAGAGCGTGTTTAAGTCATATAAGGTGACAAAAAGGCACATAACTAAGTGGTGCTCTATTAAGTTGATGCTAGTAAATGTTAACTTTTAACGTCCCATTATACATAGTTTTTTCTTTGAAGTTAAAGCCAATATCTTTGTAGCGATTTGTAGGGTATATAGGTATATAGGTTTTGGACACTTATAATGAAATAAACGACCTGCCCCTTTGTCCCGGGCCAAATAAAAAATCATTGTGTCAAAGATCACTTTATATAACGCAATGAAAAATATAATAGTGAGGAAAAAAATAGATAAAAACTTCACGAATAACTCCTCGTGGATAGAATGAAGCGGGAGATATATGTGGTTTACTGGGGGCACCGATGTAGGATAGCCATGATTTTATTATTATAGAGAGAAGATATAATGAATTATTAACAATTCATTATATCTTCTATTTATTAATTATCCTATTATTTATTAATTATAATAATTCCATGGCCTATAGATATGATCTAAAGACAGGCCCAAAACAAGGTGGAAAGTTGTAGTGCTAAAGGAAATTGAGGATATGCCAACTATCAGAAAATGTTTGATATATAGCAAAGAAAAGAGAGTGGAAAAGATTTAATGAACTATTAAATTTACTTACTACATATTATATTTAACGCGATTTACCAATATTAATATGATAGGTATGTCTCATTAAGAAGAAAGGTATAAATAGATATTTAGTACTTGAAAGTTCGATGAAATTAAAAAATAAAGTCCTTCAGTACGAAAAGTAAAATTTACAATCATTTTGTTTAATACAAATAGAGTGCTTGTTTGTACTGAAAATTTTTCCCAAAATTGTTCACCATATTTTCTGTAAGTCAGTGTTCTCGCTTATTTCCATTACAACTCTCTCCTATATAAATAATATCAAATCTGTCGTCTGTTTATATCCATATTTTTTTCTGTATGATGGTCACCCTATCGCTAATGGCGCTATCTATTAAACGTGGCCGGAATTGCCGATTCGATTGCAATCCCCGCCTTTGGCCGATCATTTGATATGTATTTATTCGGTAGAGATCGATAAAGTCGGTTGGGGAAATATCTGTCAATATTTAATGTCTTTAAATTGACTACCACTTTTAAAGTATGGAAGAGTAATTATATTACGAATAAGGTCCACATTTAAAGTAATATAACATGTCTTTCTTCTAATGACATTTCTATATTTCTATTTCCTTTTATGTGACGACTGCTCAGATTCACTACGAGTACGCGACCCCGGACTTCCCTAGCTGCTTTTGTCACTCCCCTGTACCGTTCGTGACAGTAATATCTGCATTATTTTTTTTTCTTATTTATTTACTTATTCAATATTATTGAACCACTCTGGAAGGGTGGGTGAAATTTTCCTTTCTATCTGCTTTTATATTCTTTTACTCCATTTCTTATTCCTTCACCTTTTCTATGTTAATATTAGATCTTCAAACACACTTGTGGTCAATAGTACCTCGTTCTCACATAAGTTGCGGCAATGCTGTCACGTCAATTGATGGTATTGTTGTCGCTTTTCGTTCGGTTTGTGAAAGTTCCAGGTGGCCTAAAGCCCCCTTAAAGGCTGGCAACGCTTCTGCGAGCCTTCTGGTGGTGCAGGAGTCCACGGGCGTTGGTAGTCTCTTAAGTGAACCGGCTGCCCGTTTGCCCCCTTGTAATATAAAAAAAAAACAATTTTTAATCTTAACTTAGTTCTTACCTTCTTCTTAGGGCGTAGCTATTTGGTTTTGTTCTTTTCTTATGTTTTTAACGCCATCTGTAACAAGCGCAAAAACGGAATATTTGAATTTTGAGATACAAGAAAAGAAATTTGGCTAATATACATGACTATATGACACACACACGTCAGTTCCTAAGGCAGGCAATTTAATGCCTGTGTTATAGGTAACAGTCGCCTGTTATACACAAATATATTTTTTTAGAAATATATAAATACATACATATGGATAATAACACCATATCCGAACTTTAAAGTTCATTTATTTAGAACGAATGAAATGAAGTGAACGTAACTTAGAAATATATAAATACATACATATAGATAATACACCCAGACTCGAGGTGGGAATCGAACACACGACCCCCGGAGCGGAAGGCAGGGTCACTGCCCACTGCGCCAACGGGACAGACAAAAAGTTATATTTCTTTTTCAAGTCTAAGGCTTGGCTAGTTCTCAAATACGAATTATTATTGTCTTTTAAAACAGTAAGCAAAATTTGAGAAGGATAAAATAGGAACATATAGTTTAATTTGTATAACTGAAGTAGCTTACGTTACTTCTTGCAACTTGCAATCGTCAAATAGTTTAAAAGCTACCGCTGATTCGGAAGAGTCGAATCGGCAAGAAACTCGTTAGCCACTCTTTTAAAAATAGTTCTTAGAGAAAGTACTTTTTACATTTTTTCATGTTAGCTATCAAGTACAAAGCTGGAGCGCCTCAACTACAAGCAGTTTTATCTTTAATATAGTCTTCGACTACACTGCTACACTTTACGAATAAGCCTGTTTTTAACGTATAGTTTAAATTTAACTACAGACAAAATTAGCTATCTGCCAGTGAAGATTATGTCTCAAGGGTTAGAGGACAGCCTTAATCTTTGTGGCCCGCTTTGGTTGCTCATGGGTAAATTTGTGGAATCTATTATTTGGTTGGAGGCAAAGGTATTTTGTTCAAGTCTTCAACAAAGAAAGGTTCATTTGGAAAATAAGCGCGTAGTAATAAAAACTAGACATCGCTGGCTGGTCTAAATTTGGCTAGAAAACTTTAAATACTACTTGCTCCAGTAATACTGTGGGTGTATTATCCATATGTATGTAATTACATATTTATAAAAAAAATATTTGTGTATAACAGGCGGCTGTTACCTATAACACAGGTATTAAGTTGTCTACCTTAGGGACAGACGTCCGTGTGTCATATAGTCCTGTATATATTTCATATACACATTTTTTATACTATATACAATTTTTTTATTATTATTGGGACAATGTCATTGTTATCTGTATTTAACAATCGCAGTCGTTATGATTATAATTTGATACCAACTTAAGGCAAAATCGATACTTCCCACTAAATTTTATGTATCCCCCTAATTCCCAACTTCGCAGTTGGACCCGCATGGTGAATCCATGGAATGCTAAGAAATTCGTCTCGTCTATACGTAACGGACGAGTATAAGTTCACAATTATGAGTACTTGTATGTTTACTCGTCCCAAGGTAAAATTTATAAACACTGGTCCTGCAGTTTTGGAAGCCAGGACTTTTTTGTTTAAATTTCCTCGTCTTTTTTATTTTTTTTTCTGATATCCAAAAAACCAAACCTCTTTTTCTTGTTCCAATTAATTGTTGATAACTTTAGTTATTTTTGTGAGTGCATCTTAAATTATTTAAAAAATTATGTACATACGATCCATAAAACACTTGTTGAATAGGCTAAATGAGTAATAAATCGTTCTTTAGCCCTAACACCTTTATTGTTTATTGTTTATTCTCATTGTGTGTAAAAAAGGTGTATAAATAAATAGTTATTTGCTTATATAATATTTTATTACTTTATAACCAAATTTATGTTTATTGATCACTTCAGATTCACGCTAATATACGCGTTTTATAGCATCAATATTTCTTTCAACTTTTGCCTCTCTAAACAATCATCTGTCACGTACGATAACTTTTAGAATGAATACATCTCCACAGTTGATAACATATTCTTGTGTCAATTACACTTTTTAGTTCATCTCCAAATGCCACATTTTGAAAGAAATTAAAAGTGCTTCACAAAGAAGGAATTTCACTTTATTTTTAATTATAAAGAGACAGATTTTAAATGAGATTAAATAGAATTAAATAGAAGAAAATTTTGACTTAGAAATATTTATTAAGTATTCTTCTTCTACACATCTTTAAACCGGCCAGAGTGCACTTAAATTGCAGAGAATGTAGTTGTTGGGCGAATTAAGATGACTGACTGCGGTCCCGCCAGCCCCAGAACCCCCACAATCTCTAAAATCTCACGACTAATATCACTCACTGACATTAATAGGGACCCACTGCTTGAGGTGCCTTCTGGAACACGAAGGAGGTTGGATATTTTGAAAATCAGCTTAAGAATGGGTCCACCATTTATAGCACGTAAAACAGTGGGACCCGATTAATGTCACTTTGTGATATTAATCGTAATTAGAGGTAGCGCCATGCTTGTAGATTAAACCTTCACTTCTCCATTTTATTTATTCACACCTATTTTATCTAGGCAGAAAACGGTACAAACAGACGGACGTAACTGTACCTCGTCCGATACACTGTAATTGACCATAATTGAATGTAACAAAAAATACTTGGTTACGCCAAACTGCTATAAATATAACGGTTATCAAGTAACTATTACAGTAACCATAATATTTCACCATTAGTTAAGAATATTCGACATAGACAATTCTAGTAAAACTTTTCGAAAATATTTTTGTAACTTTTTCAAACTGTTGCCAAATACTAACGAATTTCGCCATGGAGTTTTTTAAACAATGGCGGGTGGGACCAAAAAGGTTAACAATTAACAAAGATTTATGTTTCAAACTCCAAAGGACAAAGGGACGATTCAATAGTATTCCACCATTAGCCAAAAGTCCGTTTCTTTTGTTCAGCATTTGTCCACGGAACGAACCTATTCAAAACAATACAAAGGTTTGAAGTACCTTCAATATAAATCTATACTTATACCTGATTATTGCTCAATGCGGTGGGTGTAAAGGTATTAATTGTATAATTATGCCGTTAATTGGTCTGTTATAGGGGCAGTTTACATCTTATCCTTTAAAGCCACGAATATCACACCTGCTCCTTGCGTGTTTAACTTAGTGGGTATCATGTGTTCCTTTACCTGATGCAACTTCTAATGTCTTTATCTATTCTATTGTTTTTTTAGATATTACATAATACAAGCTATGCCCGCGACTTCATCAGCGTAAAATTAGGTAAAAAATAGATTCAATTTGAGCGTGACGATATATACCTTATAGCGTTCCTCGATAAATCGAATATATAACACTAAAAGGATTTCCGAAATCGGACCAGTCTTTCCTAAGATTAGCGCGTTCAAGCAAACAAATTCTTCAGCTTCATACAGATAAAATTGTACAAAAATTTAAGTACTAAATAGCAAATTTAGTTATTCTTTAGTACAGTAAGTATTAGTAGTAAGTACAGTAGTATTAGTTTGACATATTCTTCAATTCGTGTGCTTATATGGCATTCTATAGAAAATAAATTTATTATATAAATATTTATATTAACTCCTCTACTTTTATCTTCTTCATTACCTTTTCTCTTTTTGTTTTCTATCTTTTTACTGTTCTCCGTTCCATTATTCTTCTATAATTCAAGTTTCTTTATCGGGCCTGTTCTTCGGGGCAGCCATATTTCCTCGATTATTAATTATTTTATAAACTTACGTAATACACTTCTCGTCAAAAATATCGAAACACCTCGCAAGTTTGTGTTTTGCAAGGATTATCAGAAAAATGTGTATATTCTGGAACATAAATCAAAAAACGGAAGCGTTTCGATGTATCCTATGGACAGCGTAATGTTTTACAGAAAAGACGAAGGAGATTGGTCAACTGGTTAATAGCAGACGAGCCAAAACTCGGGCAAGACAACGTCTGTCAGATCCGCTAGTAATAAATAATTTGCATTAAATAAAGTTGATCACTTTATTACCAAGTAATACACAAATTAAATATATATACACGAATATATACAGCACTATATAACACACGGACGTCTGCTCCTAAGGTAGACAACTTAATGCCTGTGTTATAGGTAACAGCCGCCTGTTATACACAAATAATACGGTTAGAGTTATTTATTCTCAAGTATTATTACAATTTTAACATTAAACTAAAAATGAAATGAAATATTCTTATCAATGATTCTTATAAACCAATACAATACTCTATCTTATCTTCTTTTAAATATGCATAAATAAATTACGCGTCATCTTTTTTGTCCGCGATGCACTCTTAAACTACTAAATTGATTTTAACCAAATTTGCACACTTGTGTGCTGTTTGATCCAACTTGAAAGATAGCATAGGTTACATCTCAATTTATAGTCGCAATAAATATTAATATGTATAAGAATCATGTTAAATTACAGTGGAAATGAGAGTATGACTCATACAAGATAATTCTTATAAATCTTGCTGAAAAAAAACCTTTGCGTAACCAAAGATAAAATAAACAAGGTGGAAAGAAAGTAAATTATATACATAAAGATTTTAGTATTCATAACACAGTATATCATTTCTATATTATCTCTTTTCATAAGCCCCAGTACAGATATAAAATACACAAAAGAAGTGGATACATGGATCCTTATTAAAATAAAAATTTGTTTTTTTTTCATTAAACTTTTAGTATGGTGTATAAATTAATGTGAAGGCATACTTTAATGGTTTATAGTTTAAATATAAAACTAACAACATTATATCCTCCCTTTTTTTGTGTTCCGCTAATTCTGAAGGAGTGTGTATCTCCTGCAGCACCATATTGAAACACTTTGTTTTGCTGTTAACTTCAATTAGTAGGGTTAAAATGTCTTATTTTTTAATTCTCTAAGTATATTTGGCAACTTAATAATTACATTTTTAAATATATTCATATAAACATATACAAAATAGATCTTCCACAAACCGCTAGAGGTTCGGGTTAGAGTAAGGAATCTCTTCTCAATGTGTGCTGTGTCAAGTAATACTGCCTTATTTAAATTATTATAATAAAGTATTATGAAGAGTAAGTTAGTGAAGTGCTGAGAAAAATCATTTACACAGTTTAATGGTACTTATGTACTTGTAAAATATTTTGTCATAAATAAATAAACAAAAACAGATCATCTCGATTATAGTACAAGAGGGCTGACAGCCCCACCTTGGGCAAGATCAGAATCCTAATTGTCGAATATTATAATGTTGTTGAACAAAGAATTGGATTTTTGTATATAACTTTAAACTAGTTGATACCCGCGACTTCGTCCGCATGAAGTTAGGTGAAAAATTTTGGCGTGATGGGCCTATAATCTTCCTCGATAAATAGGCTATCGAACATTGAAAGAATTGTTTAAATCGTACCAGTAGTTCCTGAGATTAGCGCGTACAGGTAAACAAACAAACTCTTCAGCTTTATATATTAGTATAGATAAGCATATAGTACGTAAATCTAAAGACTTGCCGAATATCAACCACCAGGCAATATCTAGTAAAATATCCATACCCACTTAAGTAAGGAACTATACCCATAATTGCCTTCATTAACAATGTAATACGAGATTGTTTGAATAAATACAAAGAAACTTGAAATAAATATAGTAACTGATAAAATCAGACGATACTTTGCGGAAATCCATGACACGCATGAAAAACTAAACTACTTTGCTTTAATCCGCGCATGAATACGAGGGAAAATCGGTGTAATGCTGCAACCCGAAAGCTACACTACTGTGGCCGCAGATAATTTTTGACAGTACTAGGAATTGTTATAGGTGTACGTTATATTTATTTTAATACTCAAAGGGATTGCCTCAAGACCGTAAGGAATGGTTCAAACGGGGAGAGATTTTTGCCCAGCAGTGGGAGAGAAATGGCTGTGAATGATGATGATGGAGATGCTCAAAACTTACCTCGAATGGCGTTTAGTATCCGTAGCCTGTGTATGCTGTTGGCTATTCGGCATTCGACCTCAAGTTGTTCATCACTAAGGCCTCTGATCGATTCCTTATCGACACCAGCGTTGAGCATTGAATAGGTGTATATCGTATACTCTGGACCTATACTCTGTAAGAATTCATTCAGACTGCCTGTATCTCGCGAACTATAGTCTGCCATTTTCTTCAATTGTTGTAGTTCTCTAGTGAATCTGTAATTGAATAAATAAAAAATTAAAATAAAAACTACTTCAAATTGTTCCGAAATGGACTGAAGTAAAATGGTACCACACGGTAAGCGTCCGCTTTCAAATAAATAGAGAACCAACAAAATCGGTTTTGCCCAACCAAAACTTTTGCGGTATCTAACATAAAAAACAGTCGACTAGAGAACATCGTGTTTTTTTGAAGTCGGTTGAAAATAATTTATGAGTAGGGTGTTTTATTATGACGATTTTATTTCAAGTAACATGTTTGTAACACTCTACTATGAAGTTGGGAATTAGGGGTTACAACAACTTACGTGGGAGGTATCGATATTACTAAATAATATGGACGTGATGAATTCCCTTCGACTACTCTCCCTGTTCCTAAGAAACCTCTCGTTACCGAAGAAACCATGTAGGATTTTTTTGTATCGAAGCTGACGATAACAACGTCTTTCGAAATAACTTGCAGTGCCGCCGTGCGCTTGTCAGAGAGCCAATAGTATTAAGTATATATCGGTATCAAACGGAAGTAAAAGTATTCGATAAAAATATAATACAAAAAAAATAGGTAACCTTTTTCTGCAGCCTTATGACCGAGGTCCACTTTTTCTCGAGCAGCCCGCCAAACTTGCGATCCATTTCACCGCTCATGTCAGCTTCCTTCTTGAACGCTTCCAGTGCGTCATTATAGCCATTGCTGCCCAAATAGTCGGCGATCGCTTTATTCCTGTCGAAAGAAAACATAATTACAGTTCATAAACTTCTTCTAGTCGGTACAAGTTTGGAATCAATTTGTAATTTTTGTATAATTTGTTTCCATATTTTTTTCCTTAATGAATCGGATAGGATTTGAATTTATATTCGTTTACAAAGTGATGTCTTTATACAAGGTTACCCACGGCTTAATCCTTACATATTATAAATAAAATAACGTCCTTCGCCTCGTCTGTCTGTTTTGTCGCGATAAACTCAAAAACTACTCAACGGATCATCATGCGGTTTTCACCAATAGATACGAGGGATTCATGAGGTAGGTTTAAAATACATATATATTATAGTAGACAAAAGCCGAAAATTTCAATGATTTGTGTAACGTGAGGTCGCAAAAAAATCTTTTTATGTTTTCATTGCGAGCGCTGGGCTAAACCTTACGAGATAGATCAAAATAATGTACTACGGAGTTGTATATATTAAAAAGATCTATATAAAAATCAGCGATGGCATATGTCTATATCCCAAGGATAACACACAGTAATCATTTTTATTTTTTACATATTAAAATCGCAAAGGCAGCGGGCAGGATATAGATGCACTTGGCGAACAGCAGGAGTACATAGCGTTCTCATGAAGAGGCCCTAGTCATTACAAAAAAATAAACTATTTACGAATCTGTTTTAAAGAATACCGTATCTTAAATTAAATACATTAAATACGTTGTACATTTTATCCAGATTAAAATTGTTCTTTACAGCATAGCATTAAAATCAATATCTTAGAAGATAAGCGAAATTTAAAATTCATAAGAGCGGCAAGGGTTAGTGGGGTAAGCGATAGATGGCGCTATCTTTTGATATTCAATAGTAAGAGTAAACAAACGTTCAGGCAGGACAAAGTCTGTCGGATTCACTAGCATTATTATAAAGAAGTATTAACAAATAATAAGTATTAATTATTACATTTTTCTGAACCGAAAAGTAAAAGAACTATTACTGCCATAGGTTTTATAACCCCCGTATTTTCGAACACGTCACAATGAACTTGTCCTGAATAGATAATATGCCCTTGTTATCACATTGCCCGTATTCGGCATTAAGAAATACAGGTCTTTAACCTAGATTGGATATTTTGCAAGGGACTTTAACGTAAATACAACGAAAATATATGGATGAGTTTTAAGGGAAATACGATAGTAAAATTAGTAATCGTTACGACAAAAAGCAATTTGTTGTTCCTTAAAAATGTCGTGTCGTTTCCTAAATAACTGTTGAATTGAACAACGAGAAAGTATATAAGAAAAGGGTAGGTATTTAAAACAAACATTCCTTAGACATAACTTGGGACCTCATTTAGTATTCAGAACGCCGCTATAAGCCATTTAAAGTTAATTCACTAATTAGGAGGGTATGTGCATATTTCTTATATGAATTTGATGGTCCATTGCAACAAGACAGATGTAAATATAAGCGCCTTTTTTTCTGATATATTGTGTTGCAGAACGACATGAGTGGGATATCAATATGGCAGATGTTGATTGAAGATAACTCACCGAGTTCACCTGCTAATAATACATTTAAACTTTGCACGTTTAGTTGAACTTGGTAGGTGGCTAGTTGAATGACATAAAAGATCAAGGTGTGACGGAGCTAATTGTAATCAAGTGTCATCTATTGGGATAATAAACTCGTAGTTAGCAGAATAGTAGGGTAGCACAAGAGGTGCTTTTGCGCAATAGTTGAGCACGTCAGAAAACAATATAGGCAGAATCTTTGCACCCTGTAATGTCCCACCCTCCACCACATAAGAACTCTTAAAATAGGGAGTTTCTTTGGGACCCTTAGAAACCCTCGGGCGCGTCAGATTAAGAAAAGGTAAATTAATTACACGAAGATAAGTTTAAATTTGAATAATATGACGAATTAAGCATGCTATAAGAAAATGGGAGAGTCACAAAAAACCTCATCTAGAAATATTCGAGCGCGCTTATCCTAAAGGAAATCCTATACGGATTACGGAAAACATATAATCTGACGATTTTCTCAAGACAATGTAGCTAAAACTATCACGCGCTCCATAAAACTACGCTCCAGGCGTTTTGACAACATGACCGAATACCTTAAGCTTTCTTCGTTTTTGCACGTAATGTACGTAATCTGATAGATTCCCACAATGCAGGCGTCACTAAATTTGGCATCATCGACTTCGAACGGTTCGAAATGATCGTGCTAAGGACTCTGATTTCATTATTGCTAGCAAATGGGTACAATAGCAGCTAAGTTGTGTAAAACAGTAGCATTAACGTTTCCTTTGACATACGGTTTGGAACACAAAAGTAAGTAAAACTATCGAGAATGTTCGTGCTCGGCGGTCTGAAATCATTGACAGAGCGGTGAGTCAAAAATCTTGTTTTTAATATTAAAAACTACATATAATTGAAATAGGTTAGATAAGATTAGCCTGTTAAAGTACCTACCAATAAAATTAATGCAATAAACGACTCATGGCTCCGATCAAACACGATTGCATTGATTTCATTGAGTGATATAACAAATGTTATCTAGAAATACATTTTTATATTTGACCAATATATTTTAGATTTGTCATTGCATAACAACCTAAAACAAAATTCTGTAGCCACCAAAAATATATCTTTTTTTTTATTTATATTAATTAATCTATAATATGTATAAAAGCGAAAGGTTACATAGCACGAAATATGCATAATCGCGGGACGTACAATGAAGAAATTTGGCATGAAGTTAGTTGGCATCAGAGGGCCTAGCACGAACTTTTTGAAGCGAAGTAAGTCGACGAGTCGTTATCACTTGGGATGAAAATGTAAATTTGACGGATGCTTATGTGAGTTTAAATTAAAATTTGTAACCCAAACGCTATATCATCTACATGGCAATTACAGTCTTTATCATTATCAATAATTCAAGGTATCATAATAATGTATGTGCAATAACTACCAGGAGGGTGGACGCTGGTTCTTAGTGGGTATTCCGGCATGGGCTGGCGAGCTCCTCAGCCGAGACTATTTCAGTGCAGATGGGGTGCGTAATAGCAATTCATAGGTTTAAAAAAAGATGCAATACGATGAGACAATTCGGAACATGCGTCGGGGAACATTCTCTAAAATAGACATTAGGAAATAAAAGTTATTAATATTAAATAAAGCAACATAAAATTTTGAAACCTCTCTTGGCTTGAAATTATTTTATCTGATTGACCTAAGTTACTTTCTTTAATTATTATACATACAAAAAACTACTCAGAAACTAAAAAGAATTAATAATAAATTATTCGAAAAACTACATAATCAGATTACACGATATGAAACATTCTTAGAAAAAATATCGTTATTTTGATTATCTGTGAAATATCTGTAGCCCGAACATTTGCCGGAGTACGGTGTGAGTGTTCGTGAACTTACAATAATAGATTTATTGCTTGTCTGTACATAAGGGAATGACACCATTCTAGATGTGACGTCATAAGAAGAATAATCAATTTTAATTTATGTTAAGTAATATTTAGGATGTTTAAGATCAAAATTTGTAGAAAATACATTTGACCAAACATGGAAGAGTTTTGTAAAATATTGAGGGATTATATTTTTTATGCGGAAGCCTTATATCTTTCCAAAATGTAAACTTATATTACTCCTTGCAACATTACCTATCTGGCAGTGGCAGTCTCATCGAATTCATTCAAGCCGTTTCGGAGATTACTCAGAACAAACAGACAGACAAAAAATTTAACTCGCATATTTGTAATAGGTATCATATACGAGTATAATGTAGTTTTACTAATTGTATGCAATTAGTAAAAAAAAAAAGATTTATTTTTTTATTTTTTATTTTAAAAGATGTTTCGACGTTACACACAGACACTACAATTTTATGTATCAGTTTTTTTAAAGGATACCTAAACCTTCTCGTTACATAGATAAACTTTTTTAAGTTGTATCTACTAGGAATCTCTCTAGTGCAAGTTTTTTTTTAACGCTCGGACCATCATTGTTTACTGTTAGCTATAAGCAGGCTCCTTTTTGTCACTTCTTTTTTGGGGGCACGTTAATTCTCGATAGTTATCATGATTTTTGTACCAGTCCCCACTCGTTGCCGCCGTGTTTTGATGCTTTTTGCAAATACAAAACATCAATTTCTATAAGCAATGAAATAATTTTGAACGCTATTTTGTGATAGCGATAGTATTAGTAATGTTAATTGTGTAAAGAAAGTCTAAAGAGAAAAATAACTCCTACCATATGTACAGGTTTCTACCATTCTTTTTTTTAAATTATTCTACTAAATTAAAAAAAAAGATTAAAAAACGGGTGACCATTTTGAAATTAAACTTTTTTTTAAATTTTTATGGTAATTGCTCGATTTTTCCACGGGGCACATTGTGCCTCCGAATGCCCCCACAAAAAATAATTCTGGCTATATATTCTCGTAATACTAATATTATTTATAGGGCCATAGTTCCATAGTTGGCATACACATACTTCAGTAGGTTTTAGTCGATACTGTAAGCTCCTCATAACACGGTAGGTTTAAAGCAAAGTAGTTTAGTTTCTCATGCATGTCATGGATTTCCGCAAAGTAACGCCTGATTCTATCAATTATTATTCTTACTATATCAAAACATAGCGCCATCTATTGGTAGCTTACCCTCCCGGTCGCTTAAAATCTCTCATATCTTCAAAGATATTTATTTTAATGATATGCTGTAAAGGGCAATTTTAATCTGCATAAAATATACAACGTATTTAGCATATTTTTATAATACGTTCGTTTTTATATTAGCGTATTCTTTATAATACGTTATGTTACGTTATAATAATTCATAAATAGTTCATTATTTCATCCATGGTTACTGTGGGTTCACCGTAAGAGATTGATATGTACCCTCGCTTACTTTTTATAGATCTTTTTAAAATACACAATTTCTTACTATATTGTTTTGATCGATCTCGTAAGTTTAAACGCAGGCGCACAAAGGTACGTTTTTTACGTCATCATTACAAATCATTGAAATTCGGCTACAAATGTTTAGATTTGCATACTCTATATACAAAATTGAAATCCTTTGTACAATGGTAGTCTTCGTAGCCTGGCTCATTCGCTATGGATTTGCTAAACCATTCGCTCTCGTTGCCGGTATGATTAGGTACGAAGGGAGAATATGACCACTTAAACTAACATAAAAAATACCAAACTTATGGACATGCCATATTCTATAAACAAAAGTGTGTACGACTACAAGTATATATATGTATATGTTACGCGTGCTTAGAATACTATATTATTTAATTCTATTAAATTTAAAACAATATTTTTTTTTTACAAAAAACAAAGATCACGTATTTATTAAAATTGTAAATTGCCGTAAACATGATAAATTGCGATGTAACCTATCCCATCTTTCGAGTTGGATCAAACTGCACACGGTGTGCAAATTTTATCAAAACCGGTCAAGCAGTTTAGGGAGTACATCGCGGACAATCAACGCGACGCCTGATTTATACGTATTAAGATTTCTAACTTGATTTGGGTTGCTGTTAGTGCGTACCGAGCACTAGCAGCGACCCAAATCAATTCCATTCGTTTAGAAGCTACAAAGCCACAGACAGACAGACACGTCAAATTCAATCAGCTTTCTTCACCTTGGCATTTCGACAACAAACTGTAGCTAAATTGGCCATGTGGTTAGGCCCTATATTTTCAAAGCCCAAACAAAATATACATAACTACACGCCTTTAAATCATTTTGCATGTCAAGGTTATTTTTGCAAGTTTTTTAGCAAACATGACCGAATATTTGGATGACTTCCTCGTGAACGACCATGATGAATTAAGCTCTTATCGTTTTAAGTTATTCTTGAAATGCATAACAATTCATGTATTCGGTAATTATGTGACGCTTAGTGCATTTAAAATTTAAATAAACTTATATGAGTAAAACCAGCGTATTTTATAAATATTCTCTAAAATGACCATTTATATACTGCTTTCATCAAAACCTATACAGCCGTTTCGCTGGAGTTCGATGACCAGTAAGTTACATACAGATCGGAGGAGGTCGTATAGTAGCCTAATTGGTGGTCAGCATTTGAGCCAATCCCTAGGTTAAGCAGTTCTTACCGCGACCGGATGATGGATGAGTGACCCTAACACTGATTGTCTAATTGACTTCGTACTACTGTCACGGATGGTATAGGGGGTGTGACAATAGCAGCTAGGGCACTCCGGGGTCGCGTACCCGTAGTGGATCTGACCAGTTATCGGAAAGATAAAGGAACATCCTCCCCTGGGAGTAAATAAATATAGCAATATACAGAACTTAAAGGAACACTTATTTATTTATGTACTACAAAATAACAAAGTAAGTGGAACTTATAAAATATATTTACAAAGACAGACTTATCTCTTAAAGAGATCTCTTCGAGCTACCTTACAGTGTGAGTAAAAAATAAAAAAATAAACTATGGTGTAGTTAGATACATAATATTTGCAATATTTTATAAATAATGCATAATACTAAGATGCTATATATACTACTTAAATAAACTCATATTGTATAATACACTACACACAAATATACAATTATATAATTAAATATATAAAACTAAACTTATTTTCAAACGGAAGTGGAATCAAAGCACTTCTAAAGGCTCACTTACGCGGCTGTAACGTATCACCGTAAAAAACATCGCGAGCAATTTAAAACGAAGGCCTTATAAAAGTTCCGCTTAAATTGCAGGATATGTGTCTGTGGGGCGAGTTGAGACGACTGCCGTCTGACGTCACCCCGGAGACCCACATTCTCACGAGTAATATCACTCAGTGACATTAATCGGGACCTCCTGCTTTACATGCTTACGAAACACAGATGTTATAAATGTAATTAAACATGTTAAATGGTTAAAAAGTAAATTAAGACCTTTTGACTAGACGCGTGTTACCACAAAACCGCAGTCTAAAGTGAACAATCAATAATGCATTAGCTCATCATAATTTGTAATTTAATCTATGCTATTTATTAACGCATATACAGGTTTTTATAACCTAAAAGTGCCGTATGTGAATATGACCTTAATCCAATATATATCAGGAGCGAGAGAAATTGTGACATTCTAAATCTGTAAAATAGCTTGCTTTTAAGAGAGATCTTTACGTCCCAAGCGGCTTTTTAAGTTCTTAAGGTTTTTTTTATACTGCTATGGTTCCTTCCTCTGCAACGCGATGGACCCGGCACCCGCACGGTGAATCCATGGAATGCTAAGAAATTCGGTCAGTGCCCAGGACTTATGACCCAAGTATAAGAGCACTGATTCCAGTGGCCAAGAAGACTCACCTTCACTGCCAGTGTTCCCTCCCCTGCCTAGCCAAATCTGATATGATCCTACTAGTGTGGCTTTAGATGTATTTTCTAATAAAGAACTTATTAGAAAAGATATCTTGACAAGCCAAGGTCTCCTAGTAGATTTTCCTGGTATACCCCTCGTTCCCACATCTACCATGTATAAACTGGTTTTGTAAACATTATTAGTAAATATTTTAGATTTCTGTACGAATAACTAAGGTCATATAGCTGTAAATATGTGCATATTGTAGATATCAGTATTTAGAATTAAGATTAGCATCTACATTGATTTTGTTTTAATTTTTTAAAGTGATTTTTATTTGACATAACACTCATTTTTCTACATATTATGACGAAATTAAAGTACACTTAACTTGATTGTGCACTATAGATATAATATATGAAATGGTACTTATAGTAAACATTAAATTTTAATTATGAAGCAAAACATGGTTTAATAGGTAAAAGAACGAAGATGTGTCTACTGTTTACTGTTTCCAACGAATAGAGAACCTCTCACTTTTCTGAAGTCGGTTAAAAACCACTCAAATGGCCGGTGGCCTAAACTTGTCATTAAAGGACGGCAACGCATCTGTAAGACTCTTGTTGTTGCAGATGTCCATGGACGTCAGTAGGCACTTAGCTGCCTGCTCGTTTGCCGCTTGTAACATTAAGAAAAATATCGGACATTACATGGCATATCAAATCATAAATGAATTGATTGAGATAGTTCTCTATATGAGATTGGGCTTTCACACTTACTCATTAAAAACTAATTACTTATATTTTCTGTCCTTTCATCAAAATTTTGAAAATAAACAGATTTATTGCCTTTTAGTCGTTCTTAGGAATGACTAGTTCTTTTTAAAATTGCTATTACATCTTTGGATATCATCATACTACATTTATTAATTGGGTAATTTTGAATATCTAATAGCATGAGACGCTTCTGACAAGTTTAATAATCATCACTGTCTCATGTACTTATTACCACCTACATACTTATAAAGTTGTAAGTGTGTCTTTGATTGGAAGTCAAATATACTAAATATATTATATAAATAATTAATTACCTCATCAATAAATTGAAATATAAAGGATTCCGACCACTGATTAGGCTACGACCTCCTCATTATCTATCGTGATATTATAAATTAAATCGTATGCATGTAAATAAAACGTACGATTCAGAACGCTTCCAGCCCTTGGCAAGGAAGGTCGTTATCTTTCCAACATGTGGATACATTGTTATCAAAGACTAATTTTTATATGCAGAACAACCATAAAATGAGGACTCGTGTAAACGACATGTCATTATATACAAGGTATTACAGCTCATCTCAGCTGGATCTGAAACTTCACCAAAATTAAATGTGCTTTATTATGTATCAAAGGGCTTTGAGTAAATAAGAAAGCTTAATAGTGTATTTTTACCAGTTCCCTCTTTTTTTTACTTACAAATTCTAAAGCTTACGTGCTAAGCTTACCAATTATTGATAGAGCCTCAATGAACCTATCATGCATTAATGAAATATAGCTCATTACGAATTATCTCTTTCGTAATGTAGAACTACCCGACTAAGTCTATCCCTAAAGCCAAGTAGGGACAGCTATATGCGTAGCATTGTATTTCTGCCAGCAAGTAGAATTGCTAGTACTCTGTGGGGAAAGTGGACTGCGTTCAACATCTCGTGAATACGTATTTCAGTTGTTGGCTGCTAACTAGCAGGCAGGCCCTGTGTTTGTCTGTGCACCTTGAATAAAAATAAAACGAATACTGATAATCTTACCTGAATGTAATGGCACATCTATAGTGGATAGTATTAGAATAATCTATGACACCCGTATCAGTGTCGTATGCCCAGCGATCAGATATCATTCGCGTGAATCTTACAAATGCGTGTCTCCGTGAAATATGCCTCGGAATGATAAAATTAGACCCGATATTTTTTCTCACAAAACAAGTGTCGACAAAGGGAAATATTTTAGAGGAAAAGTTTACGCAATTTCTTTGGGTTAGAAACAAAGCTTCGAAATGCGAGATCCCTATCAATCAAACAATACAATCCTTATACACACTCTTCTTCTACTTAGAGTTATCCTGGTCCAATACTAGAGTCCGCTTAAATTGCAAAGGATGTGGCCGTGGGGCGAGTTAAGATGACCAACTGCCGTCTGACATCATCCTTTGAACCCCATAATCTCACGACTAATATCTTCAGTGACATTACCTGGAACCACTATTTAAGGTAAGTTTGGATATTGGAAAAAAAAAACCAGCGTTAGAATAGTTCACTCATCTGTCATACTATCGCGGTAAGAACGGCTTAACCTAGTCACCGACTAAAATACTGTCTGCTTATTAAGCTGCGATCTCCTCTACAACCTGTCAATATTGTTTTAATTCGACATATTTTTGCCAATGGCTTGCAAATAAAGCAACACAGTAGGTCTAAGGGATGCCTCCTACCAGTGCGGTTTTTGACACCATATCTAATGTAGAACTTATAGTCGTTTCTAATGTAGAAGTTAAAGTCTTTAGTTAGATTAAAGAGTCATCAGATACTAAATTTATGGTTCAAATATATATTGTAAAGGTAGCGGTTCGTGATTGGTACCGAGACAATCAACCGAAACAGGAGATTGGGACAGTCATTGATCTTATGGCAATGTATGAACGCCAGTTCGCGAGGAAGATAAGAGACAGGAGACAGCGTTCATACATAGTGAGTGTTGCGGTCTCCTGTCGCGGTCTCTTATCGGGGTCTCATGTCTTGGTTGCTTCTCTGGGTCTCGTTCGGGAACCGCTATCTTAAGACTTATCCCACTACTGCGTAATACTTTTATCTTAATATTAAAATTTGTAAACTTCATGATCTTCTGGTATTTGGCGCAGCAGAATCGTCGAAGTCGGTCTAACGATTTAGGAGAAGTAGGTTGGCAAAACCTTGTACAGCCAATTTTTATGTAATATAAAGAAAATACGGATTACGGAAACGTTAGGACGACCGGTGTGTTGGGAAGCGGGAACTGAAAACCCACTCACTTCCATGCGGGCTGTTATCTAGTGTGGACGTGCCACGTAAGTACTACACGAGAGTTTTATTTTATATTATTATTTGGTAGCCGTAATAATCAACGAACTGAAATCCACGATTAGTCTAGTAACTTTGCCAAATTTGAGCTATGCAGCTTTTTAAAGTCACATATTTAATTTAATCAACGCTTGTTTTAAGTTTTAGTTTGTCTTATTCTACTATATCGATGACTTCAGACATCAGGTGGTCTTTTTATGATGTAGATTTTACTTGACAGTAGAATAGCTCTATTAACAGATTAATAATAATAAAAATAATAGTTGTTTATATTTAACAATGAACATAATTAGGATTTCTTGATATAAATTATGAGATTAGTACGAAATGACAAGATTAGCAGTTTCGCAAAAAGGACAGTTCGTAATCAATATTTTTTTCTGTTTAGCCTATTGCAGCCCACTACTGGGCACAGCCCGCTCCACTTAGAACACTCTTTCCTTTCCTGGAATCAAGAATTAGTAAAAAAATGAGAACTGACATTGTAAAAAATATTTCATACTTTTTGTCTCAACATTTTCTGAGTTTAAATTCATCTGCGTACGCTTTTTCATTCCGTAGCCCCATGCAATACACAGTTTTTGATTGGTTAACAGCAACAAAACAACGTTGCACCGAGAAATAGGACCATTTGTTCCGTTTCCCGGAATCCCTCGCCACGTAGCTATGAATAGGAACAAACTGTGACATCGCGTATTGTAGTAAAAGCAATTTAACTACGCATTTAAATGGTGCCTTTCGTTTCTGAATTTCACACCATTTTGTTTTAAAGACTTCATTTATATCCCACAGTAAACGTCACTGGTGATAGTCTCAAATAAAGTTTGATTGTTCGTTCTATAGATCACTTCTGACGTACAGGAAATAGACAAAAAAGAAAATTAAATAGTTTTATATTTTGTACTGTTAACGTATTTGTAATACAGGGCTCAGATTTTGTAGGAATTCTTTGGGGTATGCTCAATTTTTATAACTTAGGAGTTGCAAATGAGCTGGTGATTCACCTTTGTGAAAACCGCACACTTCTGCACCAATAGAAGGCTCGCGGATACGTTGGTGAACTGCAAGGAGGGATGTTTGTCCACCGGGAACTCTGAAAAACCGAACGAAACGCGACAGCAATATCATCACATGTCATGTCAGCATTGCCACCAATTCACGCCGATCTTATGTGAGAAAGAGGTACTGATACCAGACCCAATTAAAATGACTGGAAGCGTGGCGCTACCTCTAATTAATATTAAGTTCAAATTTGGTTTGCTTTTTTAAAATAAGCCTGGTTTAGGTATCACAAAGTAGACTGACTTACTTATTATATACTGTACAATGTGTGCTTATTACATTTCGTGGACTTCAACAGGCGAATCAACGCTTTGTTGAATTTATTCGAAATAGTACTATTGTTACTATTTCCCAGAATTCCCGGCCGCAAAGCTTTGAACGAAAAATAAACCTCGTTTGTGACGTTTTACCTTTTAGATTCCGTTATTATTGAACCTTATTTTTTATTTTGATCTCCTTTACACGTTTGAGACTGATCTCCTCTTTATTCAGATTTATGTTATTCATAAAAAATGATATAAAACGTGCGTAGCTCAGACCTTATAATACAGGTCTGATTAAATATATACGTAACCAAACTCTAACGAGGGAAAAAGTTACTGATTCGTGAAAGATATTGTTCTATATTGTTAATCCACCACTGTTATAAAACTGTTGCACTACATTTTTTTCAATGGTATATGAATATAGAATATGGAACATACAAATAAACTTGAAGTGTCAGTTTGTGACGATAAATTTTTTTTACTAACTGCACATGACGGTATATATGATATCAATTTTTTTCTTGTTTTATTAGTATATAGGTCAGCGCTTCACAGCGATCATACCTAATGCAAAGGAATGATGCTGTCTAGGATGTACCGCGCTTTTCTATAATATGCCTATTCACTCTAGTTTTGAAGGCACCAAGATTGTGAGGATATAAGCCAATAATATGTAATAACAAGGTAATTTCTTTGATTGTAATTAGGCATTTTTATGAAATAACAAGGTAATTTCAATGAAGTATCAAGGTAATTTTAATGAAGTATGAAGGTAATTTTAATGAAGTAACAAGATAATTTCTATGAAGTAACGAGATAATTTCTATGGAGTAACGAGGTATTTTTTTTATAAAGAAACAAGGTTATTTCTACGAAGTAAGAAGGTAATTTCTATCAAGTAACAAGGTAATTTCAACGAAGTAACGAGGTAATTTCTATGAAGTAACGAGGTTATTTCTATGGAGTAACAAGGTGATATCTATAGAGTAACGAGATTTTTTTTATAAAGTAACAAGGTTATTTCTACGAAGCAAGAAGGTAATTTGTGTGAAGTAACATGAAAATACACTTATAACTGCAATTTGTACAAAATTTAAATAAAATTTAACACGACCGATCCACAAACTCTTTTTAGTGACAGATGGAATTGAAAAAAAAGGTCCGGACACCAGTGGATTTTTCACTTTCAACGTAACCACATCGAACGGCTCACTAAGCTATCTGCCTGCGACACATGTATGTATATACGTATAGATAGAGCTAAAGAAGTAAAGACGCCGGGATACATCTCCAACGGGATTACTTCAATCCGGATTTAGCCGGAATAACTTGCTATGGACTTATACCGTAATCACTCCCCTATATAATAGAATTTCGAATATAGCGGTTTTATATTTTAGAATTAGCAATACTGATGCTTTGCTGAATATATTTAGACTAATTTTCAACCGGCTTCAAAAAAGAGGGAGATTCTCAATTCGACTGTATTTTTTTATGTTTGTTGCTTCAGAAATTTCGAGTGAATCCATTTTGATGATTCTCTTTTATTTGAAAGCTGATACTTCCCTTCTGAGTTCATTTCAATTTGGTTCAGTTTTGACAATGGGAAGTTGGTTTTTTGATAAAAAAGATAGATTATTACAAAAGGTTCAAGATATTAATGAAAATTTATTATTAGCAATTTCAATAGAATAAATATCTGACATATTTTGTTTGATGATCCTACCTTGTACACACAAAACGTGTATTTTGTAATTGGCAATATTGCAGAAAGTTTACTACCGAGCTTTTTTGGGCTTTCGAAACCGATTACAAATACGGCCGTAATGAGAATTTTTTCTGTCAGGTTATGATGACATATCTATATGTATGTTTAAAAGCGAAAGATCACGTATCACGAAATTTCGAAAACCGCGAAACGTACAAAGATAATATATAGTCTGAATAATCTATAGTCAGGAAACATCCTTAAGAATGGATTTTTCTATAGGGACAGGTTAAGATATAATAGCTCTCGCGATTTTCAACGGACGAAGTTGCGGGAAACGGCCTGTCATATATTCATATAGATTAAAAAATTATTCTTTAACTCTTACGACGTTGATTTAGACCGCATTTTAAAATTTTAAGTATAACTATAGCTTTCATAGATTTAAATCTTGATAAGAGAAGTAATAAATCTATCTGGAAAGCTATTTATTCAGTGTGTAAAATACGAGATACGCATCCCATGGGTTCAGTACACGATTCTAGACTCCCCAGTGGTGAAATACTTCGTCGGCTTTTTCTTGAAATTTTTTGCATACTACATAACCACCACCCTCTTGTAACATTACCTATCTGCCAGTGAAAGTGCATTTGAAATCGGAGCCACTGTTTTAAATGCCTACCGGAACACTGAGGAGGTCGGATATTTAACCCATCTATCACCTAGTCGCAGAAAGAAATAGTTAACTTAGCGATCTCTTCAAATGCCAGCCACTGATTAAGCCACGACTTTCTGTGTCTATCTATTTAATTGAACCATAACTTGCACGCAGCGGCTCGTCGGATTACAGCGTCCGAGTTTGGAAGTTATCTGGCGAGTACTTACAGACGATGGGCAGCTTCATACCGTGGAGTCTTGAAGTCACTCGCTTTCCGCCAGACGTCAAGAAGGTCGCCAGCTTCACAACCTTCAAGGTTAGGTCATCATGCAAAGTTTTTTCTCTTTCACAGCTGGGCACAGGCCTTATTTGTACCACTTTTACGGTCTTGGGCTAATCTGGACAAGGTTCAACTCACGACAGATATGTCGTCGACCCCTCTCGTTGGTGGACGACTGATTCTTCGCTTTCCTAGCCACTTTGTATCACTCTGTTTTTACACGCTTTGCCAGTCAAGTTACTTGTGTGTAGAAATAAATGAAAAATGTCACGCGAGAATGGTGTCCAACATTCATAACTAACTCGTACGCATACGGCACTGCCCAACTGTAACAAGTTAGATAAAGAGAAAATTCCAAGTGCAATCCGTGCCAAATCGGTTTGGCCTAGGTGAAGCTACTTTATCCTAAAATCGGGTTTAGCTGGTAATATATATAATTCAAAAACTATTTTGGAAGTGTGGGGAAGGAGTGTGATATTCCATTGTGGATGATACTATGGAATCTGTTAACGATAGCACTTTTTGAATCGATATTATGGTACTGGTTAAGATATCGTCAAATGCTTGTTTGACGCTGCTCGTAGTATAGTCGACCACGAAAGTGCTTTACTATTTTGGATGACAAATCCTTCTTCTTCTTCCTAGCGTTATCCCCGACTGGTACCAAGGTCCGCTTAGATTGCAGAGGATGTGGCTGTGGGGCGAGCTAAGATGACAGATTGTCATCTGACGTCAACCTCGGAACTAACGTCGACGAGAGGCAAAATCTTCGTTGTCGTCATTGAGCCTCTCTTGCTCCACGGGAATGTCAGCGTGCACAGGCGTCACAACCAATTGTTCGTATTCTAAAGGCCTCTTTCTAGAAATATTGAAAAAGAAATAAGATTTCATTAGAAAGTTTCCGCACATGTCACTTTAGCAGATAAATAAATTTCAAAATTAAATACCATAAAAAAAAACTGAATTTAAAAAAGTATATTCTTATATATTTGCATATACATATATGGTTACAATTAAAAAAGGGAGCACAATTACGCGACTGCAAAATGAAAAAAGAAACTAGATACCTTTTTTTAACTTCTCTTTTATCCCCGTTTAGTTATTAAAATCACCTTAAATATATCAAAACAATTTAGTTCTAACTAATATTCATAAGTGGCGTCATTCGATGGTGGTGGTTTCTTTCATTATTTACAGCTATACACAAAACATCAATTCTTTGTACAACAACATTACTTAGTATGAGTTGAAAATTACAAAATCCTTCTATTAATATACCCAACGGTTTCTTGAGCCCCAGGAATCCGGAATCTGAGTTTGATGAATTTTTTGATCTTTGACCTATGGATGATTTCCGTTCGCTTGTTGAAATTACGAAACTAAGAAGGGGAAATTAGTGCTTTAATATCGCTTTATAATTAACCGTATCTGCTCTCTATAAAGTCAATTTTCTTTTAAAACCTTCTCAGCACATCTAGAATCGTCCCCGGGAGCGCAATGTTAAGCTAATTTAGCGTCCGTTGTTTACCTTTTCTTATTAACTGGACAGGATTGTTTCTTTGCTGATGTTATAACATTGAGTCATGACTTTAGAGAACTAATATTCTCAGTTTTTTTTTATCGTCACTGTATACTCCACGGGCTAAAGACACGTGGTATCTTCTCCTTCTTTTTTTATTGTCATCTTCGATTTACTGATTCTTATATAGCCCCAGTTTGTTTTTCGGGCTTCTTCAGGGCAGCCGTTTCCGTGATGAGATGGGCATCAGGGTGGTAGAGGCCGCTCTATGGTTGTATTCCACTACAGCGTATTCGCTGGAGGCAATAGCTTTCTTCACAAAATAGCCTAATAGGAGAAAGGCGATCTGGGAAATATTAAATTCTGTAGTAATCCAAGTTAGGTTGAGATATCATCGTCCCCAATACAGGCACGAAAACTTTAACTAATTCTTAGATTTTATTTAAAAAAAGACGGTATGTACCTAATTATTCTCGCATAAAATTCTATAATATTTGTAAATTGATCCCTAGTCTCCAAAACGTCAGGAAATTTAGACAAGAAAAAGAAAAGAAAACGAGTCTTGAGATGAAAAGATTTCGGAAATATTCGTGAACAATACCAAAGACAAAATACGTTACTGTTGGCAACACTGGTGCTTTATGATTGGTCGGCGCGCTTTTCGTCTGCTTCAGGTAGTTCCCGCCAAAAAAGAAGAAGGGGTTTGACGGATGGTCAATGAAATGAGGAATTTAATTTAGATAAATATTCTAATATTGTTTATGTTCTACTTTATGTAATAAAAGCATTTTAGTGTACCAATTGTTCTTTATCTTAAATAAAAGTATGGAGCTACCTAGATAAAGCTTATGTTACGTATTTTACTTTATTTCCGGAAGGCGGGGCCGTTCCTCAATCGAAAAATCTTATGATAGATTATACATAATAATTGTTGAACTAACCACCGACGAATCGTGATATGGATATAAAATTAGGGTTTCAATGCACAAATTATGCCTATTTAAACATTCCTTTTCTTTTAATTTTTTAAACTCCAAGACCGTTACAAAAGTTTCATTTTTGGAACATGTCGAGTTGAGGAAACTAAATCTATATATACATAACAGCGGAAGGTCACCTAACAAACAACAAATCTCGAAAATCGCGGGACGTATAAAGATAAGATTTGGTAGGGAGGTAGATTATAGTTGATAGACGTCGGCTAAGGATGGATATTTCAATAAGGCCAGATTACGAAGTAGAAGGTCTAAGGGAAAATTTAATTTTATGCGGACGAAGTCGCGGGAAACAGCTTGTAAGAAAATACTCGCGTTGAAACTTATGTTTCTATATTATAAATAATAATAAATAAATAAATAAATATATAGGACTATATGACACACGGACGTCTGTTCCTAAGGTAGACAACTTAATGCCTGTATCTACATTAATAAACATATACAGTTATTAATATAATTACATTAATGCAATAAAAATCTGACAATATTCCTATATAATAATCCTAAAGAATTTTATACCCCTGCTTAAAGCTCTTATCTACTTTTAATGTATGAATAATTATTCATTTAGAATTGTGTTTTTTGCATAATTATAATTGCATAAAAATGTTTTTCAGTCGCCAATTTGGTTTTCTGAAGCTTCGTGGCAGTGAACATGGCCGGACACGAGCTCTTATCCTTAAAGCTGTCAAATATTTGGAAGGCATGCTGGTTCAAGTTAAGGTATTATTTTCAAACATAATTTATACTCTTTATCCACATTTATAAATTAACAGCAGCAATAGTTGAGTAAGCAAAACCTCAATATTCATTTATAAACAAATTTTGTCCTTTTGTGCTCCTGTGAATAATTCATCATTTTTCTGGTCTGAAAATAGGTTTCAATACAGAGAAATGATTAATTGATTCTGTATTAATATTATAATGAGTGTATATAAGTGTAATTAAATAAGTTGTATGTTTTTAATTGCCTTCCGAAACACAGAGGAGGTCGGATATCAAATATAAACCAGTGCTAGAATGGGTCACCCATCTATCACCCGGTTGCAGCCAGAGCAACCTAACTTAGCGATCGACTCAAATGCCGACCACTGATTAGGCCACGACCTCCTCATATCTTAAAGGAATCTTAAAGGAAATATAATACAGAAATACCAATGTTATTACTCTATGTATATATTAGTCCATACAGAAGTGATTGCAAAATTACAAAGTTGAGGTAACCCTTAATAGCTTAATGGTAGAAGAGATAGAATGACATCCGTAAGGTACCCGGCTCAAATCCCGACGTTGTTAGAGTATAGTCTCACCGACTCCTAAGACAAGCTTTTATATTGAATTAAGTAGGAAAGGATACAGGAAGAATATCAAGACAAGCTCATATAGAAGGGTTACGTATCTGATACGCTATAAACGTATTGTTAAATAACTTCAAAAGTCGTTGTCCGATTTCGTTCAAAATATTTTTTCTAATGAGTTCTTAGCATGTTCTATCAACATGGAAAACTTCAAGTCTCTACGTCTAATTGTTTGGAAATGCTAAGGGGGTGGGGGACCTTACAGGCAGACCGACAGACGAACGGACAGAGCGAAATTATAAGGGCTCCTTGTAGTACTACGGAACCCTAAAAGTCGGGATTTGAACCGTGTTTTCAACTTCTAGCATTAAGCCATTGACTCCGACGGTAATTACAGTTAATAGATCACTGAAATTGTAATCAAAAATCGCAGCTTACGATGTGACCGCAAAGCCGCGGGTATAATTTCAAAATTCAGCAAAGTTATTTACCATAAGCCGGAAATACCAAATAATTGATACAATTGATAATCGGTTATGGCGTAATAGCAACAGTAAATATAAACAAAAACGACGGTTTGATATTACTTTGTACTTTACTGTGTGATGCACTACTGAAGTATATGCAGAACAAATATGGACTAGATAGAGCAAATGTATCATTCTCCTATGAATATGACAAAACAAATACTGAATGACTTATAATCATACGCTCGTAAATGCATGTTTATTTACCTTAAATAAATACACATTTTGCATAATCACAGACAAATATATAATGTTATTTCCAATTATTTTACATACATACATACATAGGACTATACTACTTTTACATTCTATGAAATCGTCTAACAGTAAGAAGATGAAGCATCTGATGTAATTAAGTAAGAACAATATAGTAGCAATACTAGGTGAGGTAGATTACTGTGTGGATCAGACACCTCGCTTTATTGAATATGAGATAAGATAATAATAAATATATAGGACTATATGGCACACGAACGTCTGTTTCTAAGGTAGACAACTTAATGCCTGTGTTATAGGTAACAGCCGCCTGTTATACACAAATATATTTTTTTTTAGAAATATAGCAATACATACGTATTGATAATACACCCAGACTCGAGGTGGGAATCGAACCCGCGACCCCCGGACCAGAAGGCAGGGTCACGGCCAGCCCACTGGCCAGCTAAAAAAAAGTAAGTTTTACTTTTATAAACAGAAACAATGTAAGTTTGTATTTTCGAAGGAAATTTGACATACACGTAGTAAAAAAACTTAATTGAAAAATGAATGATAAAATTAACAAAAGAAGATCAATTATTACTAAAAGAAATTAGTATTATAAGTAAATAAAGTATATTAATACCAATTTTTAATTAAAGCGTAAGTCAGAAAATACGCACCAAATTGCTTTGGCAAAATGTGAAGCAATAGAAGCGTTAAAATGTCGGCAATAGTAAATTCACGATTCACTAAAGGTATTTACCGTATGCCGGAAATTCTGCATAATTGATACTATTGATCCACGGTAATGGCGCGTTGGGAATAGTTGATAGACGCGATATTGAATATTTGGAATTGATGCCTATTAATTTGCCGTGTGGTGTCCTGCTTTAAACAGTGCTTACTCGCAAATCCTCACTTTAAGTGGATGTCGCATGATGAATAAGGGACGTAAAATTGGCCAGTATTGACAATAAACAGTGTATTTTTTGATACGTTTATTAATCCGTCTTTTTCTGGATTGGAATCGCTTTTACGCTTTGTGCCTTTTGTGAACGGAACGCAGACCCCAGATATATTTACAAGCGGGATTATAGAACTGTTTGGTACTACCAGAGTTCTCATTAAGCCTGAAGCCCTTGGCATCCTCTTACATATCTTTGTGGTGTACTAAATGAAAATATCTTACGACTCCAAGGGGTTGGATCTTCCTTTACCTGTGTGATAACTGGTCCGATCTTCTACGGGTATGCGACCCCGGAGTGCCTTAGCTACTATTGTCACACTCCTATACCGTCCGTGACAGTAGTATCCGCATCCTTTATCTTCTACCCATCTACCTTTATATCCTTTTTCTCCATCCCTTTCCCCTACTCATGTCTTTTTAATTAGAAGTAGCGCCACGCTTGTAGCCGTATTGGGCCGGCGCGTCCGGGTACCAGTATCTCTTTCTCACATGAGATCGGCGTGGAGTGGCGGCAAAGCTGTGACGTCAGGTGATGGTATTATTGTCGCCTTTCGTTCGGTTTGTGAGACTTCCCGGTGGCCTAAACTCATCATTAAGGCCGACAACGCATCTGCTAGCTTTCTGTCCGTGCAGATGTCCATGGGCGTCGGTGGGCACTAGAGTGCCTGCTTCCTGCTTGTTTGCCCCTTGTAACATAAAAAAAAATCTTCCCGTTGCGTTGCAAGGTAGGGAAGAAGACGCTTGAATTGGCGTCATTTATCTCCTATTGTCCTCTTTTTCGTAAGAAATAGACTCAGATACACTTCTTCTCTTACTCTTGAGTACTTGCATCACCAACGGAGTCCGATATACCTCGCCTGATAACAATGTTTACGATTCGAAACTAGACGATGGTACTTCATAGGACATTATTGTACTGTTTGAGTCAAAATACAAGGGTCCCTGAAGGTCCATTAGGTTCCTGAAGTTATACCATAATTGTTAGCTATTAATCGATCATTGTTCTGATTCACTTTGACCTTTTAAACCCTTAATGTGTTGCAAATTTAGAAGCCGCTCCTAGTTGAAACTGGCAGAAGGCCAAATGCGTGTCTGAATAACAAGCGGATCCTGATCAAATAACTTGTGTGCAGAAGGAGAAAAGTTCACATTATTGAACTACTCTTCGAAGAAACTTTAAAAAGTTATTTGTGAACACTGAAATTATCTAGATTTTTCTTTTTAAGGGTGTAGTGAAATATAATAAAAATGCGATAAATTATGTCACTGCAGGAGTCGGTCCTTTGCCTTTGGGAAACTCAAAAAGTATCTGGTTAACCTTTCGGAAAGACCCAGTTCGTATATCTACCAACTAGGTAATAAATAAAGTATCATCTGGGTATATCTGGGTAATAAAAAACCGTCATAAATGAATTATCCTGTTTCGGTATGGCAGAAGTAGAATATTAGAAGATACTTCAGTCCCAAGATAACTGAGAGTAGAGTGCTTGAATAACTACAGTGCTTGGTTGTCTTTCTGATTTGGCTTGGCTATCTTCGCACTCACTTCTACTATGGGCTTGACACTTAGTCGGAGGAAAATAGAAGATATATATATTTTTTTATTTAAACATCAATTTTCACTACAGGCTAATGCCCGTGCCATTTCATAGTACTATGTTCTAATTTATTGAGATTTCACTCATCATTTCTATCGTTCTTCAAGTCCCTTATACAAATTCCGATTCGTCTTTGGGGCAGCAATTTCCGCAATGAGATGAGTATCACGGTGGTAGATGGCCCGCTCTGTGGTTATATTTCACTACAGCATACTCGCTCGCGGCGATCGCTTTCTTCACGAAGCGACTAACTGCGTCGTCCGCGTGGTCTGTATAGTAGACGCACTCTGTATAATAGACCCTGCGACTCGTGGACTGTAAGGATGCGAGAACCTTCTCCCCCGCCGTACCCTTAACTCCACCTTTTCTGCCTGGGTGAACGTTAGGTACAGTGTCTGGGGCAGGGAAGGGGGTACCGCAGCTCCAGTGTATCCGCAAACCGCCGCTAGATGTCACCATCTATAGACTGGCTTACTTTGACATCGCGGTATGGAATTTAATACTCTTTTAGTATAACAAGAAATTTTTAACTTGAATGGTGTATTAATCCTTATCTAATTAAAAATTTTTTGAAAGTCTTACTTCGTGACGAACGAAGAAACGGGCTTTATAAAATTTAACATTTATTGATTGACGAGAGCGTATAGAATATTTCTATATAGTTTTGTGCTAAATCTAGTCTGTACTCTGTACTAGTACAGTAGGAATAGTTTACTATCTTTATATATTTATTTTGAAATCAATTTAGTATTGTTAGCACACAGAAGTTCACTGACCCTTAAAAAATAAAATGTTTATCACCGCATCATAAAAAAGAAATAACACTCCGGGCCGACAGAAGTGACAACTAGACCTTACAAAGGTGTCGGTAACGGTAACAGTGTCGCAAGTTCAGACCCTATAGGTGTACAAACTATGAGTTCTAGGTAAATCGCATACTAACTTACTAAATATATCAAATTCGTTTAATTACTCGACATATAGAAATATATAAATACATACACATGGATAATACCCCCAAATTCGAGGCAGGAATCGAATCCACGACCCCCGGAGTGGAAGGTAGAGTCGCTGCCCATTGCGCCAACGGGCCAGTCAGTAAGCTTACGTTTTTTGGCCATTATAACTACATTATCAAATGCTTGGTTTTGTACTAAGAAACACAAAGAATTTCAAAATACTCACAAGTTATCTTACTCCTTAGTACAGTTGGGTAAGAAATACTCTCGAGTGTGTATTAATTATTTGGTTTTCTTTCTTAATATTAACTTGCATCGTATTGAATTAGTTCATGGAAAACCGGACAGCATCGTTTACTTAAGAATTGTGCAAGTAGGGCTAATTACTTTGTGTCGTTTTTATAACGATATGAGCTCTCGTAATAAGGAGTTATGACAAATTTAACAATAAATAAATAATATGAGAAGGTCGTGGCCCGATCAGCGGTCGACATTTGAGTCGATCGCTAAGTTAAGTTGCTCTGGCTGCGACCGGGTGATAGATGGGTGACCCGTTCTAGCACTGGTTAACACACGCACAAACACAATTATTAAACTCTAAAAATAAAACTAAAAACAACTTAAACTAGATCTGAATTCCTAACTCAATCAAAGTGGACGCCAGGGCCCGTTAGTACCAGTACTAAACCTGGATAACGCTAGGAAGAAGAAGAAACATATGTAAATGTGTCATTACAAATTTCTTAGTGACGTACTTACCTACCTAAAACTCCTTTGAACCTAGCGAAGTAACAGTAATCGAATATTCTTTAATTTGTCCTTCTCCGTTGTATACTTCTTTTAAGCAATGATAAATTTTAAAAGAAAGGTCAATTCAAATCTTCTTGTAAATGGTAACTACTATGTAAACATTCGCAGAAGTTTTGAAGTAATTAGCTTTGGAAAAGTTCCATTTCATGCATGAAAAACTAAACTACTTTGCTTTAGTCCGCGAATGAATACGAGGGAAAATAGGTTTACGAATGACCTTTGTAGAGTTTATCTCCCGATGATGCTTCGGTGTCGAAGCGAAACGTGCGTTGAGGCACATCGGAAAGTCAGTGTAGTGCTGTGCTTGAAGTGGCGGCAATGCTGTCACGTCAAGTGATGGTATTGTTGTCGCGTTTCGTTCGGTTTGTGAGACTTCCCGGTGAGCTAAACTTGTCATTAAAGGCCGGCAACGCATCTGCTAGTCTTCTGGTCGTGCAGATGTCCATGAGCGTCAACATAAAAAAAGCTTCTCCTACACTGGACAACTTTTTATTCTTATTTTTTTTCCCTTGGATGTCTTGGTACTAATACTATACTAATATTATATAGCGATAAATAAACAGATGATTGTAATTTTATATAATTAGGTTTATAACAATTCAAATTAAAAGTATAAAAGACATGTACGTCTTCATAAATTGGCGATTAGTGAATCCACAGACGGCTTGGCGACCGTAACGGTGACGTCATCATATTGTACGTCGGCCATCTTTGTCCGACATGACAGAGGTATCAACACGAACACATCAAACCGTCCCAGTTGAAGACTCCTTACTGTAACGCGGGTTGCATTAGCAATTATTAAAACGTTACACGATAAAGACTTGCCTCCTGTGGGCCTACCACGAACAACATCATAGAAATCAGTCAATCTGTTTTGGTGGAGTATAGTTATACGTTTTGACACGAGTATTTTGTATATTAGACTTAAAACCTTGCGTTAAAATAGGCAATGTGTATTGTGTTACGTACAAACTTTATAGTCTTTAGACAGAAACGAAAGTGCTAATATTATTTTTTACCAAAATGTCAAGTCTTAGTTAATTGTGAAATAAAAATAGTTAGGATGGTTCGGTTATTTATGTAAATATATGGTTATTATGCAGTTTGGTTACTTTTCCCAAAAATGCATGGGTATATATATTTTTTTTTTCTTCTCAAAGTAATAAAAAGCGCTAAAATAAAAGCGCTCAGAGTAATATCAGCCGGGGAAGGCTGACAATTTTTTTTCGATTTAGGAATGTTAAAACAGGGCATTCTTGAGTTTTTTGACGTTAACGTTAACATTATACACTCACATATAAAATAATTTCTGTATTGCAACAAAAAAAAAACCAGCGAAGCGCCCAAGGCGATCACTGCGCGATCGCCCGTCCGCTTCTAATCTGTCCACAACAGAGTTCAGGCGGTTCACCTAAGTGACTACCGACGCCCATGGACAACAACACCAGGGGGATCTCAGCTGCGTTGCCGGCCTTTGAGTAATGAGTATGCTTTTTTCTTGAAGGTCCCTATGTCGTATTCGACAGCCCAATAAATTAAATAAAAATGTGTAATGAAATAATCTAACTAATTGAATACAATCTTATTCCTTGTGTACTGAAAGAACTAATTGAAAAATACTTTTTTTATTAATGGTGTTTGAATTATGAAGGGTATTATTGGCATTTGAATTAAAAAAATGGAAACTCTTCGTGGGCACCGAGCCTAAGCGCAGCCCGCTCTATACGTACATAGCCTAACGTACTTAGCGAAGCATTTAAGTTATTTTATTGTTATAATGTGTTTAAAATGGAATCGAATATGTAATTGTAAGAATAATAGTGTAACCTGTTTTATTTAATGATAATAAAGATATTAGCCTACTCACTGGGTTTTTTCTTTTAATTGTTTCTACCGTTATCCTGGTCTAGTACTAGGGTCCGCTCAGACTACAGAGTGTGATGTGGCATGTTGTTTAATACGTACAACAACGACACACGATACGTAAGATTTCTCTGAAATTATCAACGGAACTTTAGTTAGAAAAATTAATTATTTAATCTGTACTCTATAGTCTACACTAATATATAAATCCGAAGAGTTTGTTGTTTTTTTTACTCGAACGCGCTAATCTCAGTAGCTACTGGTCTGATTTGAAAAATTGTTTCTGTGTTAGATAGCGTATTTATCGAGAAAGACTGTAGGCTAAATATCATCACACTAAAATTGAATCTATTTTTTTTTATCGTAATTTACGCGATCAAAATCGCGAGCACAAATTGTTTACAATAATTAGAAAATAATCGTTGCTTAAAATTTAATATTAAAATACTACCTTTCAAGAAACTTGAAACTTAAAGAATAAGATTTATCGAAAACTAGCTGTTTCCTGCGACTTAGTCTGCGTAAAATCACACTTGCAAGAACGCTTAGAACTCCTTAATGACCATATCGAAAAACCGTTCTTTGCGGACATCTACTAATTATAAATTGCCTCCCTATCAAAATTTATCTCTAGAGCTTTCTCCATCTTCGTAACGCCTTTCATCATTATAATATCTTTGTTTTTGTCGATCCAAATATAGACCTTTTTCGTTATTCATGGTTATTGGTATTAAATATATTTCTGTATATTTAATGCATTAAATAAATGGATGCAGTTAGCTAATACCAGAAGCATATGGCGTGCGCATGAAAAGGCCCTAGTCTAGCAATGGACCGATGATGATCATGAAGTAAATTTCATACACATACGAGTTTCAGAAACCTACGATTTTAATCAAAAATATCCATAAGTTTTACTTTTCCACCTTTTTCTATTGTTCCCTAACTTGTAGTTGACGATAATTTAGAAACATTTCAATGCTTTCAGTATAAAAACAAACATTTTAGTAAAATCTTTAACGATAAAGTCCCTGGCCACAGGGTGCTCAGTCTCCTCGTGACCAGGGCAGAGGCAACTGTGTCGATACTTCGGAAACTTATAAACAACGTACGATAGCGATATGACCCGAGTCTTAAATAATTGTAGTGAAAATAATCGCGAGAGGTTAAAATGTGTTTTGGTCATATCATGATCGTACCTTGTTTATACTCTTCCCGTGGTTTTGACAGAGTTACATGTGTCCTGGTGACGGTCGTTGTGAGAGTATTTAATTATTATTTTAGGTCATTTAAATTTACATTCCTGTAAAGAATATTTTCTTAAAAGTCAGAGTATTCAAAGAGTAGGTAACCTAAAATTAAAATAGAGTATTATCAGGAAAAAAACTAATAAAAATAATAATGGATTAAATATTCTAATCGCGACACTTGGATGCTTGCTATAACGTTTTAAAATTTATTTATAAATATATATATATATTAAAATAGTAATTAAATACGCAACTTTGATGCTTCTAGTACCTCATAAGAAAATCTTTTATAAAAATATTAAGATTACTTTGAGGTTTCTATAAGCGGAAGTTAATCTGTCACGAATTCTAGAAAAGGCGGAGAGGTACTTTATAGTTTACAGACATCCGCTAAGGACGGATTTTTAGATAGGGCGAGATGCAGTACCTAACGAATTTCAGTACACGTTTCTACCCGTACTGACTTAACAAAGCATTCTGTTCAAGTCATGTTTTATGTTGCTTTTTATTAGAATGAACGTTGATGTTGTAAAGGACGTTTAAGAGACTACCAATTGACATTATTTCTTAATGGCTCGTTTTAAATTCATTTTATATTTTAAGAACAAAGGCCCTAGTTTGAACAGTATAAACCGTTCGTGTCGAAGAGTCGACTATGATAATATTCGTGCTGGGCCCACAGCGGAACCTCCTTAGTGTCAACCCGGGTTCAACTGCATTAGCATTGATGAGAAGCGTGACACGGTAAAGACTTGGCTCCTGTGGGCTTAGCATAACAGTTTTATGTTAAATACAGTCGACTTGTCGAAATCGAACGGTTCGACATGGTCTTGCTAAGGCCTCACTGGGCCTAGGTCGATTATTATTGATAGTGTTACTTAATTTTACGTTCGAAAACGAACGTCTTATGAAAACACTAATATAACCGTTTTACACAACTTAGGTACTAAATAAATAAATATATAGGACTATATGACACACGAGCGTCTGTTCCTAAGGTAGACAACTTAATGCCTGTCTTATAGGTATTATAAAAAAATATTAACATTCGCACACCTTCTTCTACATGAACTACATTGTTTTATACTCCTGCGTTCGCGCAATTTTCGGAAAAAGGGTACCTAAAGTTTTCGCTTCACGTATAAATGTATAAAATATATAAAACGTCAATTGTTTCTACAATGACATTGTAATATTTGACGGCTAATATTTTTACCATAGTCACGTCTTGACTCAATCTTTTAGGGAAAAGTATACATGGTGTGTAAATCACGTAAGTCGCTTGGTGTGCGTGTTGTTTTATTTCAATAATTTAATTTTTTATATAGTGTTTTTATAATATTAATAATGCATTTTATAAAAACAGTTTAACATTCACACGTCCTTCTATATAAACTACAATTGTGCCAAATTTCGTACGTCTGCGTAATTTTCGAAAAATGGTATCGAAAGTTTTGGCTTCATGTACATATATATAAACAGAAAACAATAGCTAAATACTTTTTACAAATTTAAAAATTATTCAGGGTGGTTTGTTAAATTTAATGAAGCACGCATTTTAATTCGGCTCGGTTAAATAGTCAATTTTTGTATCGACGTCGCTGAAAAAGCGCCAACACCGAGGTTTAACACAACGCTTTTTAAACTCTCGCCCGAAATGGGGCTTATGGCCAATTGATGAGTTTGATGTTTAATTTTTTATTGATCCTCTGTTCTTATACCAATAATAATTTAATGTTATAATTTTTTTTTAAATATACAGTATATTAAATAAATCACTGAAATAACGAAGAACGTGAAAAATCATGTCAGATTTGCACCAATAAGAAAACTTCGATTACGTTTAAGCATTTAAGAAATGTAGCCATTTTGGAAAATACGAAAAAGGAAAACAAAAAGGTCAATTCTACCCACATATGCAATATTTTGCGACATCAAAACCTTTTGCAAATAATGTAGGTACTTAGGTTTAATTAGCGTGCGTAATCGATTTCATCAACACATGTTTATTTTGACGCCATATTCTACCGATGTTAATTGTATTACTCAAATGTTTACGATGATATTACTAAAATGGTATCTTTGGCAACCTACACTCTCTAGGAGCGGTATTTTTCAATAAGGAGGTCTATGCCCAGCATTGGGTTATCAAGGGCTGCCAATGATGTAGATAATGAATATTTTGTTACAAAAATGTGATTATTATATACCTAATTATGTCTTATACGGAAGAGTTCCTTTTATAAACGTTTTAAACATACTAAGAGCCCAGAGATGTTCCTATTTCAAAAACAATAAAATTTCATTGTTTTTAAACAATTGTTGATATTTGTTTAAATGAGAGGAACCAGCTGTTTTCCCGCGACTTCGATCGCTTAATATTAAACTAGACTGCCATAATCTGGCCTTACCCAAAAATTTGTTCTTAGCGGATGTCTACTAAGTATGTATAAACCAAGTTCTTGCCAAATTTCGTCTTTGTACGTCCCGCAGTTTTCGTGATTTTTGTTAGTTGACCTGTTGCTTTTTAAAATATAGATTACTAGTTGCAATCCGGAACTTCGTCCGCGTAAAATTAGGTGAAAAACTTTTGATGTGATTTTATATAGCCTTTCTGGATAAATGGGCTATCTAACAGTGAAATAATTTTTCAAATCGTACCAGTTGTTCGTGTTTTGCACGCAGGATTTTCAAACTATTAGATATAGAGGACTAGAAATTTTCCATTCGAATAGGACATAATAAAACCAATTAAAAAATGAGCGAAATCGGACATCTTTTGAATTCATTAACAAATACGTTTAAAGCGTCTCAGATACGGAACTCTTTTATATATCTTGACAGGCGCTGATCCACTTAATTATTTTATGGATCAAAATGCATCTAGATAATATAGTAATATTTGTCCTTTTCTAATAAAGCGAAATGGTGAGAATAAAGAGAGAGGACTTTTTTAAAATATAACAAGGGCAAACGGTCAGGCGGTTCACTTAAGTGACGACCGACGCCCATGGACAAATGCAACACCAGAGGACTCGCAGATGCGTTGCCGGCCTATAAGGAATGAGCATGCTCTTTTCTAGAAGGTCCCTAAGTTGTATTGGATCAGAAATATAGAACCTGGTAACTGATTCTACAGCTATATTGTGCGAGGTAAGAAGGTTCTTGAGAATCGCACGGAATCGAATACCTCCTTCAATTTCAGGGTCACCAGTTCACATGTTTGTTTGGGTGGAATAACATTCCACCTTCCAACTCGATTTTGAAGTAGATATCTTCAACCGATTAAGCTAAAATTCTGCACACCTGTGCATATCGGATAACAATGCAATATTATGATGACATGGAGCTGATATGATGATGGAGTAGGAAAGTGACCATAGAAACACCATTAGTGACCATAGAAACACCATTATAAAACGATATAGCCTAAAGTTCTTTGTCTTAAGATGGTCCAAAAATAGCACAAAGTTCAGTTATGACTATAAGTTGATAGTAAAAGTTATAAAAGCTTTTTTAAAAACTATTTTACTTAAAAATTATTCACGGCTTATCAGAAGGAGCCGTACTTCAATTATTATGGTTTGGTCCGTCTGTCATCTTTATATCTCAGATGGCACGTGCAATCCAACGCCTTGCAAAGGAAGTAACCAAGGCAGTGCCTGTGTGTTGGTCCCTTTAAAGTGGCCACTAACGCTCAACTTCACTACTCGTGTTAACTTCCCTGCCCAACCAGTTCCTATCTTATCCTGTAAAGATGTATCATATAATTTAGTAGATATTTCTTCTAAGAGTTTATTTATTTTCTTTGCCAGGCCACAAACTATTTACAATAATGACCAATTTATCTACAGTATTATACCGCGTCAAAGAGATATTTGTCAAAACACGAGTCTTCGTCTCGTCACGTCATTGATTTACTGATTGAAATTTATAAATTTTCTTGCCGCCAAAACTTAGCGCACCAGAGACACGGAGTAAAAATGGTTGTCGATGGGCAGACATAACTATAAATGTCAGAGAATTTGGCGGTCGCGGGGCACGTATCAAATATTGAAAGACCGTGAGGCGAAAGCTCTTGAGGTTTTTTGCGAAGCACCAGTAGCGGCCGGGTCCTTAAAATGGTCGAGTCTAATGTATTATTCAGCTGATTGTATTAGTGGATAGTTTTTCGCCGTCGGCACGGTCATAATACATATGTATGATGCTCTAATAAATTGAAAGGAGCCGTGTTTTTAGAATTTACAGAAAGCTCCCTTTTGGGAGGCTTTCGATGGACCGTCTCGGTCTCCCGAATTGCACACGCATTATGTCAGAGATAAAAGGACTAACTGTAGAGGGACTTGGAATTAGGTGTACTTTATTCAGTTTTTATTGGACCATCTTAAAATAAAATTGTTCTCAACTAATTACCCTTTAATAACGTGTACTACTTTATTAAACCTGCGTGTTAGTCTTAAGCTAACGACCTGGTTGGCCCATATGTATTTTGAGGCATTGGAATGGCTTTTTTACGTTGAAAACTTATTCTCATTCGTAATAAAAATATCATTTCATGGAAATGATATTTTTATTACGAATGAATCTCTATTTTCAGTATAATTGGTATCATAATGTTCTTGAGAAAATTTTAAAATACTATTACATAGTTATATTAATTAATGGCACGAGTCGTGAACAAATTAAAAAAAAAGAATAACAAGTTACTAAGTGCGGCTTGTAATCTATCGTAAGACTTTAAGTATAGCGTTGCACTTTTGATATACATTAATCGTGTTAGTATATTGCACGTGTCTTGCTCGCAGGATGCAATCAGACCAATATTATCTTTGCTCACGACTCGTGCCGGCACTGTATCTTTTGCAATTTTGTCAAAATATGAGTTACTTAAGAACTCATTTAAGTGCGTACAAAATCATAAATTGTTCAGTGACGTATCGACAAATTTTGTATTTCATGTTAAACAAAACTAAAATATCTGTCTGTCATTTCTATTATTATACTCTTTTTCTTCTTTTCTATCTCTTTTGTCTTTCTATTTATCTGGAGAATCTATATGACTGATCAGATTTTAAAGGGATTTTCAATCGAAAATAGAAGATAGGCATGGACTATACCTAGGGTATAGTGTAAATCTAGGGTTTTTCATTCTTTTTGGCATTTTGTATTTCTTCTTGTTGTATCTCTCTCTCTGTTCTTGGCTAAATATGCCAGATGGTGGTGAAGTTAGCCTTCCTATCTTTCTCTCTCCACTTCGCCTTGTCTTAAGGATCATCTTCTGATAGCAATTCCTTATTTTCTATTTCATCTTATTGCATAAAGGATTAATAAATAAAAAAAAGTGGTGACAAGTGTGCAGGGTCCCTTACAGTATATTATGCTGTCGAAACAGCACGATTTATAAGTTAATAACACAATCTCCTCGCGGAGATGCTTTTGCGTTAAATGAAATGTGAAGACGTATGAAAGTAGGAAAAATTCAAAAACGCTTTGATACTTGAAAAATAATGCTGAGAACATGTCAAACAAATACACAAGCGCAACGATTATTCTAGAATAACGCAAAAGAACAAACTGGTTCTAATCCAGATTTTTGATGACAATTTGTTCGAACCGATACGGTTAAAATATATCATATAACACATCTACTTAAAGACTCTTTACGTAGATATATAATGCGTAATATATTTCCTAGTTTGACGGCCATTAATTGTTGTAATTCAATTATTTTGTCAAATAACGTTTTACTGTCATTATATTCTGTCATTAGTTTCAGACGACACTCCGGATTTGAAGCTATTGTATTTTTAAAGATCATAGAGGACTTAATAAATATAATTATTAAAAGCAAAATGTATTCATAAATTAAAATTAATCGATTAACAATTCACAAACCGTCTTTATAAAACCTCACGGGAAAGTTTGATGGGTTATTTGCATACATTTAAAAGCTTTCAAAATAATTTATGGAGTTGATTCTTGTGAGCTGCTGATTTAGTAGGGGAAGTTTTTTTTTTCGTGTCGGCCGTGTCGGCGTTCCTCACGCCCTTAACTGAGAAGAGCATACATTCTCCTATATTTATAATATTCTTGTAGATGCGATCCTATTTCAATTAAAAAAATAAATAATCAGCTACAAAATAACGTTTAATATAACGTTTTCACAATATTTTAACAAAAAAGAAATTGATTCAACAACGCGGTTAGAAAAATGTCACAAACACAAATTAATTATCTCGTCAGCGGCTAGTGACGATTTATCACGAAATGATCTCTAAGAATGATCTATTTACAATGATTCCTTAAGAGTGGTTCGTTTAGAATTGAACGCGATTCTAAACATGCACTGACTTTTATGCTATAACTTGCTCATGCGCAGTTGACATATCCGGTACTGCACAGGCGCGATCGGAAGCTATATATATATATATATAAATATATGCATATACGTACTAGCGGCAGACGCTGTCCTTCCCCAATGTTGAGTTACTTACTATTTACTGCATATCTCTAGCCCAGCAGAACCACTCTATAATTAATGAACCATACACAAAAGTGCTCTTAGAGGGAAATTAACATCGAATTCACTGGGTTTAATTGTAAAATCGATTTTCCGATTTAGACTGCACTCCATTTTGTCATTCGTAATTTTGTTGGCGGGGTATCGAATTGGTTTATTTTTGGGTATAACTTTGAAAATATATATATGACAGTATACATAAGCCTAGATTTCGAGAGTAGACTTACTCATAGAATTATTTTTGTGTTCGTGTCCGAAAACATTATCATGTGAGATTTAAAGTTCTTTAGGTTTATTATAAGCGGATGGCTCTAGTTTTTTAATCTTCTTTATATATAATAATGGACTGTATAAGCCTTATGCCAGAGCCAGACATAGCTTCATTTGAATGATCATTTCAATGATCATGTAGTATAGCCGGGGACTTTGTGTAGCTGCGCAAAGTTTTGTAGAACTTTGTAATCTTCAGGGACAAAAATGTACAAAGACTTTTATTTGAGTTATGTCTGGCTTTGGCATAAGTCACCTTACTTACCTCTTTAGCCGCTGGGACAATTTGGACGAAATTTTGTGTGAATGTTATCCAATGGATTCCTAGTAGAAATTGCAACGGCTTTGAAAAGACATTTGGACCCAGAAAGGCTGTCGGTATGTTACTTAAATTAGGTATGTTTCTCGCTATAACCCAAAAAAGGTTGGGTGTATTTGATTAGTGTCTGATTTGTTTTATTCGCATTATATCCGTGAAGGTTTAAAAAAAAGAATGGAAACCTCAGAAAAATATTTAAGAAGTGCTAAAAATGCAGCGTTGGTCGCATCTTTGGAATACTTCCTATCGATGATGGCATTAGTACTAGACCTTTCGCCTGAACATAAATCGCGCAATACACCGTCCGCGTGGTCCTTTGTTATATGTATATAATTTAAATGGTCATTTAAATATGGATTTTGCGAAAATAATTAGCCAAACTAGGTTAAACATTTATCCCTATTAAAAAAAATATCTGTTCAAGACAACTAAAAAAGTCTGAGACAACATTTAGACCTTTTTAAGTCTGTTAAGATGAACTTCGTTACGGTCAACTTCGTTATTGTGACCTTCATTATGGTGAACTTCGTTACGGTAACCTTTGTTACGGTGAACTTCGTTACTGCTTCTATTTTAACATTGAATTTCATGACTCAAACTAAATTAAATTAAACATGACACCAGCTGAATTATTTAGATAGGCTATAGGAAACGCAGAGTTCGTTAACGTCGTCCGTCGTCGTCGACTGGTGTGGTCATGACGTCGCATTGGACGTGAGCAAAATGCCGAAAGCGGAACGCATTGTGTCATTTACTGATCCAATTATCGCGCCAGTTACCTCTTCCAGTAGCAACTAAGCCATTTTAAAGGCCATCGGAAGCGCAGGGTTCGTTAACGCCATCCGATTCCCGTGACTGGCGTGGTCGTAGCATGGCATCGGACGTGAGTAAAATGCAGAAAGCGGAACGTATTGTGTCATTTAATGATCTAATTGACGCACCACGTACCTTTTATGGTACTAACTACCATCATTTAACTAACATTGTTTTTTAAATGGTATTTTAGAAGCGGTACCCCAAAAATACAACTATTTTGTTTTTCACTTCACCGTACTAGTAATGAAAACCATTTTTTTTTGCATTTACTTAAGTGTCGCAAAATTTTTTGTCTATTTTACTACAGAACTGTAAATGTATTTCCGAATGTCTTAGAAAATATGTAATTTTAGACTAGCTTATGTAATTTTGATAGAACTTTGAAAAGAAGATAAAGAAATTTATAATTTTTGAAAACGTTAAAGATTTCTTTATAGACATTCAAAATTAAGCGGTTTTAATGAACACTAAATAATTAAATAAAAATCTAATCCATACGCACAAAATAGTAGGCTACCGCAATAAATTAGAAGGCAAGGTACGATAAAAGATTAATAACCTGAAAAAAACACCACGGATAGTGTAGCAAGTGCATATCTTAAAAGCGTATATATTTGAAATTTGAATTGAAGATGTTGAAATCAGTTTTTATTATAATTCTCCCAAGGGAAATATCGATGTAAGTAATGATATAAACAGAGTTCAATTTGTATTCATACATCAATAAGGAGATTGCGACAACGCACGCAACTTGAAAAATGAAGCCAAAAAGGAGATATAGACCATCCAACGTTATTCACGTCGATGTGTCTCTATTGGAAGCCTCGTATATTTATTATTTACTATCTCTTAAACGACACATTGTTCTGAATATGTGCGTTTATATTGAACTTTGTTTATACATTCAAATATTTAATATTTGTATTAAATGTATTACTAGTTTTTCAACATCCGTTCATTTTTTGCTCATCATATTGTTAGGACAAGGTTTGTATACTTAAAAATTTCTGTTTGTTTGTGATGCGTAATTTTCAAAAATATTGGGAAAGGGAAATGGAACGGGAACGGGACCGGGAAAAGGAACGGGAATATTATAGAATTTAGTAAATAGTGAGGAAGTCAATCTTCGGGCAGGACAACATCTGTCGCGTCTGCTAATATTATAGGGCTTTAATATTTTATGTAAAAATTCCTTTTTGTCATCAATCGTATTATGCTAAAAAAAACTAATGTGTTCAGTTCAACGTTATACTTTATCATTTTAAATATCTTAAACGTATTGTACAGAAATGTAGCCCATGTGAGAAAATCTAATCAATGGCAACCTTAAGTTTATCACCCATATAGACCTATACTTATAAATACTCGTACGTCTTCCATAGTCATTTTAATGAGATTATATTATAAAGTTACATTGTTAGGGCTTGCTCAGACGAAAGAATTTTTTACTATGGTGTTTCACACAATTTTCGCGTGTTGTATCAAACTTGTGTGTGGCACCTTCTCAGACTCTCGTGGAAAAAAATTGGTTACTCTATTGTTGAATGATAACATCGCACTCTGTATTAATCTTGTCCATCATTGAGTGCAAGCGAAAGTATGAATGCTATCTGCTTGTTGCATCTTAATTCTGATCATAAAACTTTTGTTTTCTGACATATTTTTACAAAATGATGTAATCCCATTATGCTATTCATTTGTATTACTATTATTATACAGCATATATTCCGTTGTTTCCTATATCAATCGATTGAAAATGTCTTCGCAAACCCTTAGCGTATTTTTGTGAAATGTGTCATAATGAACCCAGGCAGTCTCATTGCTATTATTTTAATACATGTAATTCTTTTCGTTTAATGTATCTACAATGTAATCAGTTACTAGTTCCTTGGAATCTCTGGCTATTACGAAGTCGAAGTGAGTGAAAGACTCACGTGCAACTTTACGTACTTTCGCATTAGGTAGTGATTTTGCCATGTCTAAAACATCTCTTTCATCTAAGAGGAAGTCATTGAGAGAATAATGCATTGTAATATCGACAGTGATCTTGCTTAGGTCAAATTCTGGTGGACTCCTTCTACCATACCGAAGTAAGTTACCTAAAAGACCAAAGTCCCATCTTCTGAATTTCTTAGCATTAATATTTTGTCCATAATGTGCGTATTGCTTGATTGATGCTCCAGAAATCATTTCTAGTGACCTCAGGATCTCACCCTGAAATTTTATAAAAATTTTTTTAGCAGTTTAAACGTATAAATGTACAGTTTTTTATGTAAACATATAAATGTATTATAGAATACTATATAATTTACTACTATTAATTAAATTATGCACAAACAAAATAGATTTTTAAAGTCTTGCAACGCTGTATTCAGAAAGCAGTTTCGCTTGAGCTCTCATTATAGAAATCTATGAGCCACTTCTTCCACCGTTAAGTCAGCATTGTGAGTAAAGACCTTGTGTTTTAATTTATGACATTAGTTTTAATAAATATTTTTGTACCATATAGCTTTCAACTGCTAGTAAAGTGCATGCTTCCATGACCGGATTATCTTCAGAGCACACAATCTCGTTATTTTTCCTGGGACCAAAGATCTCCATGGCACCCATAACTCTAGCAAATGTCTGTAAGGTCTTGTTTATTTCGTAATTTAATTTCATCCTTGTACATTTTCACTAATTAATATTTTGTTCAATACGTTAAATATTTTACGTTTAGTAATTGTCATTGTAAATTCATATTAAAGTTCAATTATACATATACAAACATATATATCGTTTTTTAATTGGTTTCTTAGGACGTTTTTTACGTCAGTAGTAATACGTTATTTTGTTTGAAAACATTTGACACGCCCAAAAAGATTTCTCGGACATAAAAATTAATTTAATATAAAATTTCATCAGGAAATTGAATTCTTTTATAAACTACTTGCGTGTTCTTGATAGCTACAGAGGAAGTCTTCTAAACGGACGGTTGCGATGGCGAGAATGCACATTTTTTTTATTTGTTTCTCATAATGTAAATATCCATTTCAAAGCGGCCTCTGCGTATAGCTAATCTACCATACAAGTGTCGTCCTTTCCCACCTAGATCCGACTCGAAGCGATCGTTACATTCACCAGCGATTTCCGACCGAGGGTGAAGTACTTCGGACATTTACTTCGTACAATTGCTTTTAAGCCGTCACCATTTTTCCCTCGCTACGCCATCAGTGGAAAGTTAAAAGCATTGAAAGACATATCGCGGGTTCCTTGCTGGATCTTTTGTTCTCGTGCCTTTGTCCCGGCCCGAATGTTTTAATGTAATTGGCTTTGTGACTTTTTTTCTATACATTGGACGCGTATATCGTATGTTGCAGCCATTACAAAGCTATTAACTTAATTGTATCTGTTTTAGTGAATACAGTATCTTTATGTTAATAAAGAAACTATCACAGTCGATGTAACTAAGCATAAGGAAGCAAGCTCAGCTCAATGCCGATTCATATTTATATTGGGCTGGTGTATTATGTTTAAGTTAAAGTACAAAAGTAATTGGGATTGTGCCTTTATATTTTATACAATAACTAACTGTTTCCTTCAACTCCGTCCGCGTAAATTTTAGAAGCTCTTAAATGGGAAAAATGTCCTCCAAACATTTTTCATTGACGCTCCGCTCGTATTGGTCTTAGCGTGATGATAAATATAGCCTTCCTCGATAAATGAGGTATCTAACACTAAAATAATTGTCCGCCCGCAAGGTGGTTCACCCTTCCCTATGATGTCCAATTATTAGATATAGACTTGAAATTTTCTTATTGATATGATATAGATATAAAAACTAAAAATATATTGTCCTTCTACATAAGCGTGTCTTGACACGCTCTTAGCCACTTTATTTCATACAAGCTGTGCTAGCGGCTAAAATTAGGTAAAAAAAACAAGATTCAATTTTAGCGTGATGATATATAGATGATCCTCGATAAATGAGCGATCTAACACTGAAAGAATTTGTCAAATTGGAACAGTAGTTCTTGAAATTAAGGCATTCAAGCAAAAAAGTGTGCGAATGCTAATATAAAAAGAGTATTATAAATATATTACATTATTAAAATAAAACCACACACACACACACAAATGCTAAACACATACATGTGTTGTATGATGTAAAAGCATAATCGTGACAACCATACGTTATATTAATTGTTAAATTTTATTTTTCTGTTAATAGAACAATATATGCTGTTGTATTAAGCACGTGATACGCAAAAAGGTTTGTGGGCGAATTTCGACCAGTTTTTTGTATATATCGATGTTAGATTTAGATGTAGCTGTGTTCGTTTTGAGATTATATCGACGTTTATACGTGTCTACTGTGTAAGAGTGAGGTTAGTATTTTTTTTTTTTTTTAATTTCATGCCTGACCAAGTTCTGTCTCAAAATTTTTCCAACTAACCAAATCAATTCCGCTCCCAATTTACTTATTCCTACAAAAAACATTTGTCAAAGTGCTATCGTTCTTATCTCTTTCAGATCGGTTCTGTAATGGAGCAAACCGAGTTGGAGAAGGGCTGTACAGCCTCTGATGATGTGGGTCTCAGCAGGAATAGGGTAAGGAGATGATTGACAAAACTTTTCGTTCAGTTGCTAAGTTAATATAGCTAAACCATAGTACTAAACAAACATGCCAAAGAAATGGAAAAAATATTGTAATATACAGCTGAGAAAGTCCAAAATCATCAAATCAAAATCATTTAGTTATGTAATATTATGATACTACTAAAGATTACCGGCTTCTCGAAATTCGACCACAGCTCTTTAGATTTGCGTACCATATCTTATTCATTGTAGTTCCTAAACAGAAAGATGTGGGAATGCTGATATTTTTTTTACAATATGCACTATTAATATATTAAAATACAACCACATGTACACCAATGCTCGATGATTTACTCAGATCATAGACTATTTCTATGATCTGTGATGATTTACATCAATTACACACACACGTATTGGATGATGTCAAAGCGCAATCGTGACAACGGTATATTAAAAACAATATATGACGTTGTACGCAAAAAGGTTCGTGGGCGAATTTCGATCAGCCAGTGATCTCCCGTATCTTTCAATATTCCAGGAGCCGTGTGCTAAAAATAAAAATCAAGTAATATGATACAGAGAATAAAATATAACAGCACTTACCAGCTTAGTGAAAATAATAACGTTATATTTATTATTCTTTATTCGGTATCGCGAACGTAGGCGTTCTCTTCTTTATCCGTTGATTATTTTTCAGAATATTAAGGGCTAATAACTGAATCTTCTTCTATCTTTATATATGGTTTAGATTCACAAATCATCCCTGTAGATGGCGCTGCAGTCGATGTCTAGGGACACTGCCAGAATTTTTTAGTTGCTTGCCATTTACTACACATTCTATTATCCCGTTCCCGTTCTCTTCCTATTCACAATATTTTCGACAAACACCCGTAACAAACTGACAGACATTTTTAAGTATACAAACCTTGTCGAATAAAGAATACAACAAAAAATTCATTATCAATTTTGGTGCAATCTTTCCGAAGTTACGTGCTTACTTTCATTTTGGAAACTTATTTTTAGTTTTATAAATGATAACTTCAACCGAAGCGTCTTTTTTAACCATAATTCCTTTTTGATATTTGGAGCACGCATTCTGTCACTGATATTTCAAACGCCAGAAGGTTACATTAATAAAGTTTAAAATGTCAAAAGCGCTAAGGTTAGAAAAAAAATAATATGGTGGTTAAGCATTTTTAAATTTGAATTTTCTTTAAATTTTCCGCGTAATTTTGTAATTTTAACCTTCATGGCAATAACAAACTCAATATTTAAAAAAATGGCGAACTTGGTCCAGCCGTTTACGAGTGATGCCGTGATTAAGAGAAACAGGGACTCATTAATCGAGCCCACAACCCTCGGAGGGGCAGGCAGGTTTACTGCCAACTGCGCCAAAGCGTCACTTACGTCAGCATAAGAAATCGAAGATCCTGTTATATAAGTTATCCTTCACGTATACTCACAGCCTTCTTTGAGCGCGACGGAAAAAAAAAGGCAGAAATAAGTGCTTGTTTGAAAGCTGACTCCTTATCGACATGAAAGAATTCCTCAATAAATTTCTATACAGTCTTCAGTCAGCAATGTTTACAGAGCTAATTTATTCACGGTCAATTCAATTTAAAAACGACTATCGTAGAATGCAACGAATGCTGATAGAAAAAATGACTTCATATAATTAAAAAAATATATGAACTATTTTTAAAAAAGAAATAAACACAAATATTTTTTGATTTATATATGCATGTGTCTATAGTGAATATGGTCGAGAGGTATATGTATATAAAAACCTGTCTTTTTGTCATAACAATCAATGTGGGAAAATATAATATCTTGATTAGATTAGCGCCTGCTCTTTTATTATGATAGAACATATTCTTAATCAATAATTATTGGAAACCAAAACCAAATTTGAGCTGTATTTAGAGATAAACATAAAGAACTATAGAAATGTCGTGGTTTTTATTTGCATCTCAGCAAACTTAGCACGACTTTGTTCAGACAAGGTGGAAACCACGCGGTTTCAAAGTCGCTCGGGAACCGCGCGGTTCTTATTTATATAGACCGCTTAATAATCGCCGCCGTCTGAACACTCGTTTTTGCGATGTAAAAACCGCAATATTTGTAATCGTGCGGTTCCCGCCGTGTCTGAACAAAGGCTAAAGCTGAGGTATACACCCTTTTCACGAGGTAGTGAAGACAGATTAGTTTGAAGTTAGTAATACAGATAGAATTATTAGTATTTTAATTATGTACTATGATTATATTATTACCTTAAGCTGTTAGTAATATCTCGTTAAAAACAAATGCTTTTTCTTTCTTCATTTCTTCTTTCCTTCAATAAACCCGCCGGTCTGTCAGACTTTTTGTTACAAGTCTGCTTATAGTAAACCTCCACAAATAACTTTATTGTGACCTATCTGTATATCCTATCTATTTATTGCCATGCTATGGCGGAGTCAATGCATTGCACAATTTTTTGCAATCAAATCAAATGATGTTTTGAATCAACAAATAGCAAAACAACTAAAAACTGCCACTGATTCGGAAAAATTAGGTCGCAGGAAGAATCAGCAAGAAACTCGGTGTCCACTTTTTAAAGTAGTTTTTACAAAAAAAAATACTTCACTACATTTACACAACACCAAGCAGTTGTATCCTTATTCATTTAAAATTAATTTTAAAGAAATATAATATACTAGTTTGTTTGTTTACTTGAACGCGCTAATCTCAGAAACTACGGGACCAGCCTCAGAGTTAGACAGCCCATTTTTCACCTAATTTTACGCGGACAAAGTCGCGGGTATCTAACTAGTTCCAGATATATTATAAGACTAATCAATACTGGAAAAGGTGTTCTTAACATAACGAGATTAAAAGAGACCAAAATAAAAAGTCATTCACACAAAGTGTATTACAAAAGATTCGACCGTAGCTCACTCCCCATCAGACACAGGAGTGTAATTAATTACCTCCAAAACGGTACACTTTGGAATATTTATAGTAAAAATACGTCTTACTATAAATATTCCAAACTCTTTCTTCTTCTTAGCGTTTCGTTAGCAAGCACTTATTGTGTCGGCCCAGAAGTAATCCACATCGACTGCGTTATCAGTGGCAGCCATCAAGTCCGCTTGCTCTCTTACCATAATGAGAGCTTCACAAACTAAATAAATCTAAAAAGTGTTAAATAAAATGAATATACAATTTCATCCAAAATACTCAAGAAACGCTTATACAATACACACGCGGAAAACCGGTGAATCGTTTTATATTCAAAAAGAGATCGCTGCTGGTTGAAATTCGGCCACAAATCTTTAGATTTAAGTGCTACATGTTTATTTTCAATATATATAAACAAATTTTTAAATTTTTGTATATCGAAATTGTTATATTATGTTATATTATAATATTATTTGACAATAGATATACATACGGTCATCATGCTTTGACACAATCTTATAATAATTGATAGAATCAGGCGTTACTTTGCGGAAATCCATGACATGCATGAGAAGCTAAACTACTTTGCTTTATTGTGAGACTTCCCGGTGGCCTAAACTCGTCATTAAGGGCCGGCAGCGCATCTGCTGGCCTTCTGGTCGTGCAGATGACCATGGGGGTCGGTAGGCACTTCGGTGCCTGCTGCCTGCTCGTCTGCCCCCTTGTAACATAAAAAAAAAATTATTGGCTTTATTTGTAAAAATTGCTTAAACTTTTCATTTGCTTGCTACATTTAATCCATAAAGAACGCTCACCATTATCTTTTATTATCTTTTTGTCCTCTTCTTTTCATATACACTTTTGTTGTCCGCGTATTTGAATGGAAGGAAATTTAATATTTCTATTAGAAAACATAAGCGATGCTGGCTTCTAGTGCGAAGGAATTTTGTATTACTGCCAAAATGTTTTTAAATATAATGCATTTTGTAGGAACGGCCGAGTAACTTTTATATCCTGTTGCGCTCTACTGGGCATAACAGTTTAATAATATGGGATACGAAATAAAAACACTTTTTTAATACAAATATATATATTCCATAAGGACGATTACATTATTGTATACAAAAATAAATTAAGTAGTTAGTTTAGTACTGATTTTTTTAAATAAAAATATACTAAAAATGTTTTTTTTTACATGTAATAAAAATGTATTAGTCCAGTTTGCCATCCAAGTGAAAAGGTAAATGGACCTAAAATAGGGTTTTAAGTCTAATATGATGGGTGAGACACTTAGGACTTACTTAGGACAGGCAAAAATACCTACATTTTTCGCTTATTCATATCACTTATTTGTTAAGTAAGTATAGCCAAAAAATGAACTGAATTAATTTTATTTATAAATGATATCATGTTTAATTCCGGCTGACAGCCGTCCTCAAATCTTTTTTATAACTAACCAGTTCTATTACGTTTTGAAATGCATTTACGAACTAACTTTTTCAGACAGCAAATAAACCACAGAACGCAAGACCACACTTTATCTAATTTTAAGGAAATTTGGTCAAAAATTAAGTACCTATTTTTATTGCATAATTGAAACGAGAATCGAGTACCAAGTATCCTCCTTAAGTATTCTAAGTGTAGCTCCGGTCACCCTGTATATACATATATATCCTTATGTTACAAGATACCCAATATATTTTTACCTATATCTTGTTAAGTATCACCCAATGTACACATTTTCCTTCATATTCCTCTAACCTTTATATTACAAAATGTCAGAGTGAAAGAATATAAATGTCAGTTTAACATACATAATACGTGTCACACCTTGAGTGGGAAAATCTCATTTTTTCCATTATTAGGGTTCCGTAACAGTGGGTTCTTTAAATTTCTATTTGTAAAGCAATACGCAAATCACGTATTGGACCAAATAGGCGCGGATTTAAGCATAGTAAAGTTCACTTTCTTGGCATTAATTTCCGCCAAATAACGCTTGAATCTATCAGTATTTGAAAATGGCATAGTTTACTTCCTAGCGTCTATAGGCGAATCAGTTTATACGAGTTATGCACCATCTATGCTCCAGATGGAATTATTTCTAGAAATAATGAACGTCAGTGTAAGAAGAAAGCTAACTACCTGATTTAACCGTTAATGTGTGTATAAATCTATCTATTTATTTATAATTATTGAAATTTATATTTTACATTTCGGATTCGAAAGTAGAGCCTCTTTGTAGAGTTTTCTTGACCGACAAATTACTGTTGATAGAGTTCGTTTACCTACAAGTTTAATTAGAGGTAGCGCCACGCTTGCAATCCTTTTGATCTGCAGTCAAATTTGACCGGCGCGTCCGGGTACTTCTTTCTCGCAATAGATCGGCTTGAAGTGGGGGCAATGCTGTCACTAAGTGATGGTATTGTTGTGGCGTTTCGTTTGTTTTGTAAGACTTCCCGGTGGCGTAAACTCGGAATTAAAGACCGGTAAGTTAATCTTCTTGTCTTCCGATAAAGGCCTCCTGTAAAGCTTACCATTCTACTTTATTCTTTGCTGCTCGAGTCCATATTGGTCCCGCAACTTTCCTTAAACTATCCTCCCATCTCTTAATTTTTCTGCTTCTGTTTCTTTTGCCGCCTTGTCGGTACCATTCTGTTATTAGTTTTGTCCATTTTCCTATCCTCTTCTTGCCATATGTCCGTCCGCTTCCACTTTATTTATTTCTTTGTTATATATGCCTTCTTGTATTTTGTTTTCTTTTTATATTTACTAACAATATATTCAGAATACTTAATGTCTCTAAATATCGTCTCGCAGAACCGGCTAAGAATTACAGCTCACGCTTAACCGTTCTTCCACGGTAATTTAATTTTCCCGCATCCGGTGAAAGACGCTATCTAATTTAATAACTTTTCGTAATAATCAAGCATTTTTTGTACCCCCGGCTATGGGGGTAGGGAAAATATTAAGCTAATCTTTTAATTTAGAAGAACGGGTAAAATCATATTAAAAACGGCTGTATATTTTATAACAAGTGCTGTAAAATGCGTGGTTCAGAAAAAGGCCAGAATTCTAAAATGAGCTGAATATTAAGTGTTTATTTAACCAGAACTATTTAGACCAGAAAATATTTAACATAGTGGCCTCTGCCCTGCAGTGGGAAAAGATGGTCTCTAAATAGTAATTAAATAAACAAACTCTTATATAAGACCACAGGTGTCATGTGCGTAAAATTAGTTAAAAAAAAATGTATTCAATTTTAGGGGGATACTATATAGCTTATAGTCTTCCTTGTTAAATAGGCTTTCTAACAATGAAAGAATTTTTGAAATCGGACCAGCAGATCCTGAGATTAGCGTGTTCAATGTAACCTATACGATTGGTCCGTTGGCGCAGTTGGCAGTGACTATTGCCTTCTGTATATAAGATGTTTTTATATTCTTATAAAAAAAAATGGTGTACATCATCCGTCTACATGACACGACACACCTTTACATACTATAAAATAAAATCGCTTCACGTTCTTGTACGCGTGAATAAATCTTTTAAAGCACGAAACAGATTTTAATGCGGTTTACAGTAATAAACATTGTTTTGGAAGGTTTATATGTATAATAACAATACATATCTACATTGCAACTGTGCGAAGGCGGGGTGGATCGCTAGTCTATCTTCGCAACGAAAACGTTAAATCTAGCTCCTGACTAGATAAACTAGTGAGACATACCAGAATTCGTCGTAGGTTTGTATGTCAGACGTAAGGCTTAGACCGGGCTTAGTTAGAATCCTACCTTCAAAGCTATACTGCGATTTAAGCTCCCGATTCAAGCCCGTATAGGTATGCCAATTTGGCCAAAAGTTCACATGTCAAATTCTCAGATACTTCAGACGATTAAACATATTCAAACTAGTGGGTCGAGATTATTGTTTCCATAAGGTTTTATTTAAAATTATTTAAAAATATTTTTTTGGAATTACATAGATAAAAGCAGTCCCTTATATATAATGTTTAATAATTATCAGGAAATAACATTATGTACCTTATAGACCAGGAAAAATCTCCCAATGTATTTTTCATAATTGACAAAGTCGAAATCAATCTTCTTTATTTCGACAACAAACAGTTTTGCCACATATTTAAATATAAATAGATTTAAATTCCGGATATATGAACAAAGGCTTTTTTTAACGTAACAAGGGAAAAGAAAAAAAAGGCAAACAGAAAAGAGCGACAACCGACGCAATTAGACAACTCCACCATTAGGAGGTTCGCAGATGCTTTCCCGGCCTTTAAGGAATGAGTACGCTCTCGTCTTCAAGGTCCCTTAGTAGGAATTGTTTTATAACTTGTAAAGTTTTGTATGTTTTTCTTTTTATGCTACAAGGGGCAAACGTGCAGGCGGTTCACATAAATGTATACCGACGTCCATGGATATCTGCACCAACAGAATGCTAGCAGATGCGTCGCCGGCCTTATTATTATTTTTTTTATGTTACAAGGTGGCAAACGAGCAGGCAGCAGTCACCGAAGTGCCCACCGGAGCCCATGGACATCTGCACGAACAGCTAACTTTTATTCATTCGTGCTAGGCAATCAGCACCCTCGATCGTACGACTTTATGACCACGATGAAAGCTAAACTACTCTTTTACCTCCGTAGTGAAAAACTAACAGAAAATGACAATTTACTTTTTCTTTTTTTCATTCCATTATATTTATGCTTGTATCTATGTTTATATTTTAAATTTATAAATATCTAAAAATTAAAAATCGGAAAATTTTAAATTTGTTGTTACATCAGTGTCTGTATGTATACCAATCGGTCGTAAGACCCTTTTTCTTATAAACGCGTATAAAGTTGAAATTAATATGAAATACGGACATCTGCGTTCTCTTGAAGCTGTGAAAAAATCAACCCTCTAAGTATACGAAATCAAAAGATATGACCATTTATGTCGCATTTCCCATACTGGCACACTCGAGTAGGGAATGTAGACCAATAGAGTACTTCTCGTTAACCTAGAATCATGAAATTTGACAAGAAGCTTTATATTGAAGTACAAGTAGAAGAAAAATTCCGAAAACCGTAAATTTGTACTTACATCATAAAAAAGGATCCTACTACAAATTATGTCAGAAATAGTGAAGGTATACAAATAATTCAATGCAAACATTTGACGAGCAACGCAAAATTTATAGATACTAGAAACAACCCGGTGGGTGAAATTCGGCCACAAATATTTAAATTTGCGTACTATATGCTTTTTTTAAAGCTATATATAAATTTTCAATTCTTTATACAACTACATTATAATATTTGGCACATAATATTTATACCATCGTCATGACACTACGCTCTGACTCGATCTTATAATAAAATGTATACGTGTCTGTGTAAATCGTTTGGCATTGTTGTGCGTGTGGTTTCATTTTAATAATTTAATGTATTAATAATGCAAATTTTATGAAGATATTCGCATTCGCACGTCCTCCTCTATACGTACTATAATTGTGCCAAATTTTATACTCCTCCGTCCGCGCAATTTTTGTAAAATGGTACCGAAAGATTTCGCTTTACGTATTAATATATAGAATAGTAATTTTAAGAGTAAAGGTTCTGTTGCCCTTATTCTTTCCATTCTTCTGTAAATATATTTATTATTTCCGATATGTTTACGATATCCGGATTGGTGACGTCCGGTTTGTTGTTTTTTGTATTCGTACTGGTGTTACAATAAT
>JANCMC010019354.1:7110-34808 GCA_024363005.1 Charaxes varanes
GCTAGGCCCTCTGAACAAATCGGCTTTTATCTAGGAATTCGGCTTTTATTAGGTTCTAGTTTATATAAATAAAAACATTAAAAACAGCGCGCCGCCGGCCAGATACATTGTTTATTTACCTACCCGTATTTCAAAGAGAACTAACTATGTACAAGATCAAGAAACACAGAGTTTGAGTCCGTTCAGTCTAATACTGCACGCCCCTCCATTAAATTTGCAACGGTTGCTTGTGTGTTTGCAGTAGGGTGACCCTTGTTTTCTTCATTCAAACTATTTCTTCTGTTCAATAAAATTTATAAAGATATCCTGATTGTTTATATTCTTCTTTAAACTTAAACTTTCGTGAGCAGAGTTCATAGTTTAATATAACAACGGCTTTTTAAGCTCACGTGTATTAGTTTTGCCTGACAATTTTCGAACCATTTCGGAGTCCTTCCTCATGAGCTCACTAAGAAGCGTTGCTGCTACGTGGCGCGCAGTTCCCGTCTACACGTGAGTCTATAAAGCCATTGTTATATTAACTATTCATGAAGTCTAGTAGAATTTCATGTATATAAACAATCAAGAATAGAAATTAAATACCTATAATAATACTTAATACGTGAATATATCCTAATCGGACTCCCTAGCCATGAAATAAATGGTGCAACATGAACATGTATTGTAATTTACATATATGTTAGGCTAAAATTGCAATAAAATTGTAAAAGTCAAAATAATTTTAAAATATAAGTAATTTCGTATTAATCTTTCTGGTGCCTATATAAGGAGTGCCGATGTTTTGTACAGAGCCAATGTTGACGCCATCGAGGCCTTTGTAATACAACGACAGCTTCAATGGTGCGGACACCTGGCACGGATGCCTGACAAGCGAATTGCGAAGCGCGGCTTTTACTGTGAGCTTCAAGAAGGCAAGCGCAAGGATAGCGGACAGCTCCTCAAATATAAAGCGGGCACAAGAGGCATTTAAAAAAATGCAACATCATACCATCTCCGTGAGAGAAAGATGCTGCCATACGTACGGAATGGAGAACCTTGGTTAAAACCACCGTCCGTAATTTTGAAATTGAGCGGCGCTCTGAACTTGATGCTAAGCACGATGAACTAAGAGCTCGAAAAGCTGTGGATATAAATTATATTTACTCAAATGGTGTGGTCATATTCCTAGTATGCAAAAGAACTTATAAAAAAATTGGCTACATAATCCATATGCGAGGCCACAAAAGACAAATTCAAAGGAGTTGAAGCAGTCGCCGTGGTTGAAATCGGTCGGGACATCATAATTCATTCATTCATTATAATGGACACCCTATATGAGTAAAGTTTGAAACTTTAAAAATATGAAGTGGGCAATTGTTTTTTCTGCCGAGGCCTACATAGTGTTTTTCTCAATAAAAGCAAGGAATTAAATTCAAGTTCTATAGGAAAATTATTTATAATTTAACTAATATTAAAAGTTATTTTATGTTTGTTCGTTTTTCATAAGGCAAAGGAAACACATTCATACAGCTCTAAAGGTAAAATAAAAAGTAAAACGAATGAGCTCATTTTCAATCTATTTTTTTTTGATTTAGCTAGGCTATAAATACAGTGAAATAGTGCCACCATTTTCTGAATTCTTTTTTTTTTGTAGTGTAGTATCTCCTGTTCGAATTTTAAAAACATGACAATAATACAATTTCATAAAAATTTGCAGGCGCGTTTCATGTTCGAAATTTGAAAAAGACTACAATAATGAAATTTCATACAACCTTGCAGGTGCGTTTCTTTTTTTAAATTTGGCTATCCGTATATTGCTAAATTTAAGTATTCTTTTGTCAAATGTAATGTCACTATTTCCGCGCATATTTGAGAAAATATAAGAGAGCTTGAAAATCTGTTGCATTCCTCTCAAATAAAAATATAACGAATAAAATTCATTTTTATTTCGCAAAAACAGGTTAACAACAAATAAATTTCAATTTTAAATCCAAAAAACAACCTTTGTAATTAGAAGACTCGATAGTTTTAGCATACTATTTACTATTTTATTATACTATTTCTATTTTTATTAGTAAAATTCGTAATAACGGCCGGCAACACATTTGCGATCGCTCTGGTGGCGTAGATGTCCATGGGCATCAGTACTCACTTAGGTGAATCACCGCCAGCTCGTTTGCCTCTTGTAATATAAAAAAAAGAAAAAAAAACTATTTTTTTTTAATCATGAGGAAATCCGAACCCGAAATCAATAGAAATTAAAAAAAATAAATAATAGAAAATAAATCTATAAAGCCAGTTTATAAGAATAGTCATTCTTATTTCTGCCAATGCTACCTGCTTTTAGAAATTAAAATTCTTATCGGAAAAATGCAAACGTTTTCCGTCAAAAACATGTTCGAAGTAACCCTTCTCTATGGAATCCTACGAGGGTTGCAGCATTACACCGATTTTCCCTCGTATTCATTCGCGGATTAAAGCAAAGTAGTTTAGTTTCTCATGTATGTAATGGATTTCCGCAAAGTAACGCCTGATTCTACCAGTTAATAGGATTTTTGGTTCATACTTTGATATTTATTGTTTTTTGTACTGCTTAAAAAAATTTGAGATTCCTTAATCCGAAACTAGTAATCGTTAAGTCTTGAGTCTTCAAAAAATTATTTTTGTTACCACACCACTTTTGACTGGGTGAACCGATTTTGATGTTTCTTTTTTTATTTGAAAGTTCCTGCTTCCCGTGTGGTCCCGTTTCAATTTTGTCCAGTTGCTACAGGACAATTTGGAGTCGTTTCTTTTTGTGAAAGATTTATTTTATATTTGTAGTCATATCTTGCTTATGATCGCGTTTTCCTACGCAAACAGATTTTTTTCTAGATAAAAAATAGATTCTATTATCCTAAGGAGTCCCTTATCGTCATGCTGATGACTGACTGCACCTCGGCGCAGTTGATAGTCACCCTGCCTTCTGCACTGGGGGCTTAAATTTTTAACATTAAAAACGCTAACAAATATAAAAGGAACTTTATCATAAAAGATTCAGTTATGATGTAGTTAAAAAATTAATCTAATTTTATACAAAATAAACGATTTACAAAATTCCCAAATCCACAAATTCTTCAACAATTTCTGTTATCCTATCCTTGTAGCGGTGGTCCAACTTCATGGTTATATCTTTGATAGTTCCCTTTGATAAGTCAGGTACTTCATCTACTGCGAAACAAAACGGCAATATGAACAAACTTATGATAAGTCCGTAGTCTATACAGTCATCAAAATCTTTTTCGAAGACTTTCCTCGGATAAACATCGTTTATGTCCAAATCGAAATATATAAGAAAGTGTGTCAACGAGTTGTGGTACAAATCCTTGAGGTTGTTCAAGTGTTTCTTCCGAAATTCGCGATCAGTTGATATGTACAAAAGGTATATGATATCAGTCACCGGTGAGCCGTAGTATATCAATTGATAGTCAATTAGTGCGATTTCGGTGTTGTTTTCATCCTGTAAAATAACGATTTTTCAATTAATGTGCCTCAACGCACGTTTCGCTTCGACACCGAAGCATCATCAGGAGATAGAGTCTACAAAGGTTATTCGTAAAGTCAATATAGACATACCAAAATTATTTCTGCTGTGAATAGTCGTGAATGATAAATTATTTTAAAATGGAAAATCAAATTTACGATAATTATTCTGCGATTAATATTCGAAGCTTTTTACCATTATATTGTATTTACAACAATGAATATAATGTATCTAATGAATAATTTAGCTTTCAAATGTATACACAAAAGCAAAATTAATAAATTTAATTTAACGTTACCTACACCGCTGTATGTTCAAGTTTTGTTTTGGCTTCTATCGGTACTCCCTAAGTGTCACTGTAGTTTTCTTTTTTGGTAAACAAATGCCGTCAGAGACTGTATCGCCATGGCTTCTAGATGCTATAATCTGACAAAGCAGCAGTTTTTGGCATTTTTATTTAAGTAAAATATATTAACATAGCCTGGGTGATGCTAAGCAGTTATAGCGGCCAATAGACCATAGCATAAACCGTGAACATTACTCTCTCTTATTATATACAATGTAAGATGCAGAAAAAACTAAGCAAAAACTATCACAACTTGACCTTCGCAGGAACTAGTTTAGTTTTCTAGATAGAGTAAAAAAATAAGTCCTTGAAAGCTACCCCATCGTCTTTGTTTCCAAGCGATTAAAACGCATTTAACGCGTTATTAAATCCTTTGCATGGGAAAGCTATTTATATCGATAGGGGTTGTTTAATATGATACTATATAATTTGCTCATCAGTTGCACGTTCTGGTATATACTACCACTATGATATAGTTTTTAAAAGGTAAAGCATAATATTATAGTATGTTTTAATAGCAATAGTTGAAATGAATAAAAGGGAATGAAATATTATATTTAACAATATTTCTGTGGAATCAGCTGCCAGCTGACTTGTTAGAAATTTCTTTATTCGCCCAACATCTTTATAGAACCAGCTGCCATCTCAGTACTACCAAACCGATACGACCATCTAGAAAAAAATATAAACATTTCTCAAAAGACAAAAACTCATTTCAGGTTAGTTCCTTCTTGAACAAGAAAGAAGACGACATTCTTGGTTTTGGATTTATAAGTTATCTTAATTTATTCTCGAGAATTTTTTAAATTAGGTTAAGTAAATTTAAAGTATTTTTGAAGAGCTGTAGCTATTAAATGTTATTGTATAAAAAAGAGTATTTATTTCTAGTAATTTCATAATATGAGCCATAGTTTAAAAATTAGTATTTTTTTTGATAATTGAGTTTTAATATGATGATTATTGTTTATTTATTAATTTTTAATACAAAGATTTGTTTATTTTATGAAACTTGAAATACTTAGATGTGACGTTTTATGCCTATGTTTTTTTAATTATTTTAGTGTTTCTTTTGTTGTTTATATCCTGTATGTATCTATATTTTTCTGTCATTTCTATGTTTTTCTTTTCTATTCTGTTTTCTAAGGGTACTCGTAAGAAAAAAAATACTTCTTTGTAAGATAATAGTTTTTCTTACTTTAATTATCGCCATTCGTGTATTGTTTCTAATAAAAAATTAAACTATGGTCTATTAATGTTTTTATTTTGTAATTTAATTCCATTACTCTTTTAGATATTTTGTACTGCGGTCGTCGTCATCCGTACAGCGCCATCTAGTTTGCTTTGGTGTAACCTTTTTCCACTTGACATCATTGCCATCTCGTTATGTAGCGGCGGCAACAAATTCATTTGCACATACATATTTTTTTAATTAACCCTATGCGTTGCACTCGTAGGCAAAGGTCTTTATCAGTTTCCTATTTTTTTTTAAATCATAGTATAATAATTTAATGTATATAAATAAATAATACTCAATCATTTTATTTTAAGTCTAAAAACTAGACTTTCTTTAATATGCGCAATGATATTTCATGTCTTATTTTTACTTCTTTTATAAAGATATTCGTTTTATTTTCGTCCAGTCTAAAACCCTTAGCGGTAAGTGATCCTAGTTTGCTAGGAGCCAGGATGCTAATAGTGTGGTATAGGAGACGTTTTTTTAGCGGAAAAACATATCTCAATACTTTGTCAGTTTAAAAGCTGCCTTATAAAATAGTCAATCTTATCCCTAATAGGATCGTTTGAAAGCGGACTTACAAAATAGTCCAACGTTAACGGCTCACGTAAACTTCATAAGAAATTGTTTGAGCAACAGCCCGGTACTCCTCTGAAATGTTGAAAAATTATGAACAATAAAAAAATCGTTCATGCCTGCAGGTATTTAAAAAAACGCTCACTGCGTCAATGCAAATGACATTTTTAAAAATGCTCTTTATTTGAATTATTCATATAACCTTTTTGTTTTTTTTTTTTCATCTTTTTCTAAATGACTGAGTATTCACTGAGTAGTCGAAATATTAGAAAAAAACACATAGTTTTAAAAACTATTATTAATATGATAACTAATAATAAAATAATACTAAAAAAATAATTTGTAAACCAGATAAAAAGTTTATTTAGAGAAACAGTACTGCAATATTTTTTTTTCCCTCTTTATTAGGTAATTCAACAGTGTTTAATTTAAATTTACAATATTTTTTTTATAACTAAGACCAAATGAGAATTACACTTATAGTTAAAATTTTAAACAAGAATAAGAAAATACATAACATCTAGAATAAATTTAATTGTTAGGCCGCCTACGACATCTTATTTGTGTATCGGAGTGTGTGGGTGCATTGCTGGCTGACATGAAATGGTTTTTATCTCGCAAATAAAAGGTTCGACCTTTCAAGCCTCGCTTACAAGATTGCGGAATTTCATTACAGACACACACTTCAAGTTACAGAAGATTATCGAATTCCTTCAATCTATTTCTTTTGCACTCTAAGAAATTGTCAAGTGGGGGTTCTGTTTCAAATCATAAGATGGGCGTACAATTCCCAATTGTAGCGTACAGATTGTCCGCATTTTATCCGAATTAAATTAAGACGTTCGATATAATCATGCTAAAAAAAGTCTTTTATAATAATTAAACTATTAAATTTGTCTGTGATTATTTCTGTTTGGTTCAATCTAAACTAAAATAACCTATTCTGGCCCGTTGGTGCAGTGGGCAGCTGACCCTGCCTTCCGCTAAGGGGTTCGTGGGTTTGATTCCCGCCTCGAGTCTGGGTGTTGTTATCTATATATTTCTACAAAGAAACAATTTGTGTGTAACGGGCGTCTGTTATCTATAACACAGGCATTAAGTTGTCTACCCCAGGAACAGACGTCCGTGCCACATCCTCTGCAATTTTGGCGGACCCTGGTATTAGGTCGGGATAACGCTAGGTTGAAGAAGAAGTGTTCTCGATTGTATGGGAGAGATCTATATGATCTCACAGTTACTTCACTCTTTAACACTAGACCTCTGAAAACTTTCTCCTTTACGCAACTGACATTTTATAAATTAGCACAAAGCCGCTTGTATTGCCATTTGTGAGAAGCAAGATAAAAGCCGGAAGTCTTTTCCGACGCCCACGTTTTCTCCTAATCATAAACATATAATCTAACATTCTTTAAATTTGTAAATCTAACGACCGTGAAGTCCGTATATTCATTAAAACGTAACAAGGGTAACTTGTATTCAAATTTATAAATAAAAATTACTAGAAAGCTTAGCGTTTTAGTGTTTACAAGATTTAACGATGTTATTGTGGCGCCATAAAGGTGTGTTCACACTGACACACCTTTTTCTAAAATACATTTTGAAAAATCATACCAATATGTATTTATTTATAAGTATTGTGCCAATTGACAAAATGTTAATTTAAATAACTTTAAATAACCAATTATTGCTACTAATATTTCCAAAATTGCTTTACAAAAAGTATATTTCATTTCGTTATAATACCATAAATAAAGGAACGGTTTACTCCGTTCTTATATTTAATACTGTATAATAAACCATTTATTTTGAAGACTTTTCGACTGTCTGCGATCTAAACAAGCACAAGATCGTGACATCATTTATGTCTTACTAAACTGTGAAATGTGTCACTTTATATGATATTAGTACATTTGCAATTGGTACATTTTTTTATATAAATAAAAAAGGTAACTCAAGAAATCAGAGTTTACTCTTTTATGAGCTCTAATGTAGCTCACGAAGCCAAATATGTACTTGAAAACCCTACAACAAGCGTGGTAGTAGAGTTGGCCTGATTAATTATATGTACACGTATAGGAGAGCTTAGATCTGTTTTCTGTAGTCAGTCTAACGTATGGAGACGGTTTCTCTCGAACCTATAATAAGATTAAAACCTCAGTGTAGCTGCACCTTAAAACAACTCACGTACAATTATGCAATACCGTCGGCCGTATCGCATCCTACGCATTACGTATTTAATTGTTGGCCAAAAATAACGTTCACGACCCAGCAACGGAACGTCGCGGATTTAGCTTACATAACAAACATTGTAATAAACAATACACGTGAAATTACATTGCGTTTTTTAATGTTAATTTCAATCCACAACTTGCCAGCGATTATTGTGACTAAATAAATCGGACGCATTTTAAACAGCAGATGCCTCCGCGCCTTGGGAATCGTATACAGACAATAGCAGCAATGGACAATACAGTTTATGTGATTCGTGAAACACATTTTATTACATTAAATAATGGGCAAATGTTATTAATCACCATAATAATAGTGATGTTTTATAAATTATAACATCTATATAATAATATGATATCATATCTATACTAATATATAAAGCTGAAGAGTTTGTTTGTTTATTTACTTGAACGCGCTAATCTCAGGAACTACGGGTCCAATTTAAAAAATTCTTTCAGTGTCAGATAGCACATTTATCGAGGAAGACTATAGGCTATGTATAATCACTTTAAAATTTTTGACCTAATTTAACGCGGACGAACTGATTATAAAATATACAGAGTCCCGTGGACGATTTTATTATATAAAAATGTTTGCGGATACGATTAATGGGTGCCTGGTAGAAATTGCTGCTATAGCTATAAGGCCGCCCTTTGTGCCCTTAGATTGATGTATATTTGTGTGTGTGTTTTTTTTTGTATCCTGCATTTTTGTGTACAATATAGTAAATACACACATGCATCACCTAACTTTGCGGAATTAATGAGATTAAAAAATAAATAAAATCGGCTTGTACACCCTGTGGTGGCATCTGGTTCCATAGATTTTCAGAACACAGAAGTCCCGTGGTAGGTATTATTAAGTAGATAGATTTCTCATTACTCATCTTAACTAAAAAAAAAAAACGTTCCGTGTTCTATATTCAATAACGATAATAAATCGTTAAAATTTTCTGTAATAATAATGTAAAGACTTTTCAAAATTTAAAGACCGATACACAAAGATCCTACGTTTGGGTGAAGTATTTTTACTCTCAACAATACTTAGAGATTTCGAATAATAATTGATAGACCGTCAAAAATAAGGCAACATTTCAAATAAAGATGAGAAGATATCTAAATTATCAGAACCTTTTACAACTAAGCGGAGAAACTGGCGGCATTTAAATAGTGTAAAACAAAAGAATACATGCAATATTTAAAATATTGCATTAAACAATGTATATATATTCTTTCTTACTAAAGATTTGGGGTTAGGGTCTTACATCTATTATTATCTATTAAAGATTATGCAAGACCCATCCAAAAAAAAAAACATATACTTCTTACATAACGTATAAGTACATAAGTTATATATCTATATTAATTTACAAATGTGACAAACAAAATGCACTACATATCGTTTTTCACAATTGCAAATCAAACGAGGCAACCATTCCACGCTCGATGCACATCACTTCACAAAATTTTAAAATTAATCCTTTTACACTTTTAAAAAGAAACTACCTGGACTTAAAATTAAAACAAAAAAAAAAACTTTTACGACGAAGAAGCACGTGAAAATCTAGGTATAAAAATGTATTGAACCTAAGCACAGTTTCTAGCACCGAAGAGTATAAAAATAACTGCTTTATAAAAAGTTATATAAAAATAACTGACCGCTAAGCTCCAAATCCCTCGCATGTTGGGGCGGGGGACGGCCTTTGACTCTTCGTCGAAGAAACTCTTTACTTTAATAACTTATGGTCTGTTTTGAGTGTATATATAAGCGAGCCTACCTCGAGATCCGCATGGAGGGGCGTTACTTTCGCTGGTCCTCTGCAGGCCCTCAGGAAGTCTGAGAAGTTTAAAGGATATTTCTAGATGAGCATACGTATAAAGCGGATACACTTGATGCCTGTAAAATCAATGTTATAGAAAATAATAATACACTTTGTAGTATTTGAAATAATTAAAATCTTCCGTCAGGCACAAACTAACATGTAACTTGCTCAAATGAATAACATAAAAGGTTATAAGAGTAATTTCATACATGTTTTAAATAAAGTTTTTATTAAAAATTGCCTTTTTTGAGTCCTCCGACCGCGTTTCCTATAACTTGTTTGTCTTTACGTGTTTTTATTTTCCTAAGAAATAAACAGAATAATTATTAGGCATAGAGTTATTTAATTCCGAAATTATTAAAGGTTCATAAGATAAGAACGAAATATCAAAGAATATTTAAAAAATATTTAATTGTATGACTGCATCAAAAATATTATCCTTCTTGAATGGTTAAGGCTTTATTAAGGTTGAGTGGTTTATAAAGTCCTAATAGGTGATTTTATATACTAATAGGTATAGGTATAGGTGAGTTATTTATGTACTAATAGGTGAAGCGAAAACTGTACGTACAATTTTACGAAAATTGCGCGTACAGAGGAGTGAATGAATGAAATTTGGCACAATTGCGGTTCATATAGAGGAAGGTTTGCGAATGCTAATATTTTCTATATTAAGCAATATTAGTATATTAAATTATTAAAATAAAACCCCACCCACACCAATGCCAGACGCCTTACACCACTTACACACTCATGTATTGGAGTATTGGATGGTGACATAGCGCAATCGTGACAGCCGTATGTTATATAAATTGTCAAATTTTATTTTTCTACTAGCTTTGTCCGCGAAAATTGGGTGAAAAAAATTAGGTTCAATTTTAGCGTAATGATATATAACCTATAGCCTTTCTCGATGAATGGGTCATCTAACACAGAAAGAATTTTTCAAATCGGACCACTTTTTGAGATTAGCTTGTTCAAGGAAACAACCAATCAAACTCTTCAGTTTATATATTAGTATAGACAAATACAATAGTATATATGTCGTTGTACGCATGTGGTAGTTGGTGGACCCCGTGAAATCGACACGCCAACAATCTAAAGGTAAAATAGTTTTATATGTATAAAATATATTTGTGTATAACAGGCGGCTGTTACCTATAACACAGGCATTAAGTTTTCTACCTTAGGAACAGACGTCCATGTGTTATATATTCCTATATATATATATATATTTATAAAAAGTATATAAAAATATTCTTCACTTAATTTACGACAAAGAATGTTTAATTATGTTTCAAATTATTACTTTTCGTTATAATCTGACACAAAGTGCGAAATCGTGTACAGCGGAACAATTATCCACTAAAGTTCTAGATGTAAATACATCATGGGCTTATTGTATCCAAAGTTAGTTAAGATATTTTATCAATAACGCGAGAGTTTCAACTCTGTCTCAATGAAAACGTCGCAAAGTTGAGTGAAGCTTACGTTTTGCGCCAAGAACTTTGTCTCTTAAAATATGATACCCTTTTATGTCAATAGCAGAAAGATTAAAAGTCAAAACAGTCTTTTTTATTTTATTTAATACGAAACCAACGTTTACACAATATCTTAATGCTAAACTTAGAACATTTTTAATTTAAAGTAGTAATATTGTATAAAACACTTATTTCCGTCTCGCCATTGTCCTCGCGGGAGATAGATGTCTCGCGATACCGCGCCCTCCTCCAGTACCGGGGCTGCTAAGACACGCTCCCCAAGAAGGAATTCTGAAAAGAGGCAAATGCTAAATTTCAGTCATTTACTTATTTTGTCTTTCCAAATAATTAACTCCTCTAGAACCATCTCGGTCTTGTACATACAAAACAGACATCAATTTATAACTTTTCAACACAGAGTTGTACAAATATTTTTTGTAAGATAACCAAAACTTTATATATCTTAATAAAATGCAGGAAATAACTGAACGTCAGTATAAAATCTAATGAAGATATATGTATTTAAATTTTAAACGTGTTTGTAGAATATCTTTTAAGTCTTAGCTCTCTATCAAAAAAAATTGTGGTCAGTAAGTTTCAATATGTACTTAGTCAATATATTAACTGACCATCTGAATATGAATATCTTTGCCCGGCGTGCCCTGACACCTGCACGCAGGAAGAGTTAATGGCTGCCTCTGATAGGGCAGCTGATGTAACTACGTTGTAGCCTGCGACTGTCAAATATTTTCATATTTTTGAGCTCCGTACAAACTAACATTATAAAATATTTCAGCAAGGCGAATCAAATGCAGAGTTTGTTCGCAAATACTAACAAAGCATACTGAAAGGGTTTGCATTTTTCATCCCTAACAGCAGCTGTTTTTGAGAATTGCAAAATAAATCATGCATGACATAGACAGAATACATATGAAAATTTTACAATGCAAGCTAAATGCAGACAAACTTAGAAACAATATTAGTTTTTTACTATATTTCGAAGAATAGAGCTGGGAAAGTCTCGTTAATTATTTTGAATGATATCGATATTATTCTACGGTTAAGTATTATTGTGGTTTTACCTTTTTTTTCACTTAAAAAAAAAATCTAGGTCTAATGTTTTAGTCTTCTAATTGGCACAATGACAAGCTAGGTCGGGGTTCGAACTGGGCTCCTTATGAATTTAAGTCCGTTCTTGTACCATTGAGATATCAATGATTCTTTTAATTTATGGTAGACAAGATAAGGATCATTTATTTCGATCAATAAACTTACACGTCACATATATAGTGCGGTCATATTTGCTTTCAGATATTGTCTACTTCAGCCTCACGTATACGAGAGCTGGCGCCTACGCGATAACTCTGTCACGTGTAATCTGCTCGTCTGTAATTCGGTGTGTTATTGCGAACAACTAAATAAACTGGTAGGTACTTACGACAAATTAAAAGGCTTAGTCTTATCAAAAATTAATTTCGTTCTGTTTACTTACGCTACTTTACTTACATCAAGTATTAACCATATTACATAGCAAGGCATTTCTTAAGATTTGAAAAATCATTTAGATAAGTACTTAAGTAGATTTATGGCTAAAATTGATCCTTCATTGGCATTCTTATAACCCTTTGTAAAGAACTTCCTGAGCAACTCAAAAGTTTTGTCCGAATTAAAATCGAAGAACGGTAAATTTGAAGAGTGATAAATTACCATAATATGGCAGAAGCGAGTTCATCTGCCGTTTAACCTAACTTCAATTTACGAGATGTTTGATTATCTAGCCTCGCCTTGTTTCCTTTTGCTCATTTGTTTCGAACTTTATTGTTTGAAACTTCGTTTCTTTTTTCGGGGTTCTTCGTCGGCGCAGCCAATCAAGTGCCTTGCCGATTCCAGTCCATCCTTTCAACCGTTGAGCCATTGATGCCCTAAACGCCGTAGCTATTATTAACAATTAACCAATTCTAATTAATTCTAAGCAACTGTTCGCTCAGGAAAACTTGTCAGTCGGTTTAGCAATCAAGCAATCCGGCAACGGCGTCCGTTAAAATTGTAACAAAGTAATTTACGTCTAAATAGACAATTAAAACTTGCGCCAGTTCCAGCGGTTTTGCAATTGTGGCCCGCTGTCATTAAAGCCGAATAATTAAATAAGTTCGCATTATATTATTAAATACGAGCGATTATCCGGTGGGATTTTATTGTAATCGGTATCCTATTATGTGTTAAAATTATTTATATTTAATATAACAAAATTATTTGGAAAATGTAAAAGTTCACGATACATGTGCATTTTCGATTTGTTTCTTTCGGGTGACAAAACGAATTGTTATAAAAAAGTCTTTAATCCATGGATTTTTTGGCAAAAAAAAGTTCTACTGAAACTCAAGCCTTACATTCAATAGCCGTGACCTGCGTGACCTCGGGAAGCAAATTCTTCGGTCAGTCAGGACACGGTCGCCGGATTCAAACTACTTTTGTGCCATTCTCTTTTTTATAGATTACGTAATTTATATTATTTTTATAATTGATTTGAAGGTGTGCCGAACCAATATACCTATGTAGTGAATGAAAATTTTGAATAGAATTGCCTGAATTGAAGAACAATCCAGTATATAAACTTTTCGTTTCACGATGATGATCATGATTGTTGCCAACTCCTCCCAAACGGCTTTACAGATTCTTAGAAAATTTTGTGCATATCTGGTAGGTCTGAGAATCAGTCGTAAACTATATTTTGAACTCCTAATTGATAAGGGTGGCCCATGCGGCCATATATAACTAGAGTTACCTAAAATACAAGTTGACTATAAAAGATACTTATCTTTTATGCTTAACTTTTATCTTTGAAATTTATTTATTTTAATGAAATAAAAATTTAAAGGGTTACTACTATTTTCATCTTAAATTATTTACATATCATGAATATATAGTGTTATGAAGGTCTCTGGTGAATATCAGCATAGCCTTTACTATATCCTCACGTTATTATAACCAAATACATAGGACATTTAATTTGTCTTTAATGTCTAACCGAATTCGTATGAAGCATTGTTAAAAATAACCTGCAGTTGTTATAGATCCATATAACTCATTATTATATTTTCAACAAACTTTAAAAAAGAGGAAAGTTCTCAAATCGACTGTTCTTTTTTGTTTGTTACCTCATAACTTTCTACTGAGTGAACCGATTTCGATGATCTTTTCTTTATTCGAAAGCTAGTAAGGGTCAACAAACGCGTACTATAACTTAGAGCTCTGAGTGTGCCATATGCATACTTTTTTAATAGAGAGGTTCAAAATTACTTTACTCTTCGATAATATATATCGGAAGCCTTCTATTTTTATTCATTATAACGGATCATACATAATTTTATTATTACCCCCCTTATAGTGGCTGTACTGCTAAATTGTCTAGAAAATAAAACTATGAAAATATTGTAAAAAAAAATCTTAACAGTTTAAATGGCCTATTGATATTATTACCTGCACCTATATGTAATATATTTCTATCTTATTGTTATGTGTATTATTATGTGTTATATTGAAAATATGAATAGTATAACTGATATATTTCATCATTATTTATTTTAATACACCACTGTCTATAATGGTTTCTCTCTTGAATGGTTTTCTGGAAGAAATCGCTGCCATAGCGATAAGGTCGTCCTTTGTACAATAGTATTAACTATTATTAAGTGTATTTCTGCAACTTTTTCGAGTACAATAAAGAATATATACATACATACAAGATTACAAGACATTATAATTTATTTACTATAGCACTATAAATTAACATAGCATAGAAATTTATCTCCTTGTTCTGTTTTCTTTCTTTTTTGCTTCAAAAGTTGATCTCTTTGTTTTGTCAGCTATGGTAATTTCAGAATTGGCACTTTTTCTTTGGTTACATTTAGTGTTGTTCATGTAACGAATCTTATTAATTTTCCATGTAATTCCTCGTGTCTATTTTCTTCTCCAACAATTATTTGAACTGAATTTTGCTCATTATTTAGTTAAAGCTAGTGAGGTTTTATTAAAATCATCTTATATCGTATACTAACATACATATAAAGCTGAAGAGTTTGTTTGCTTGAACGCGTTAATCTAAGGAACTACTGGGACAATTCGAACCAAGTCACGGTTAACAACTAGTCAAATATAATTTTTAAATAAATGGAAAACTGCCTTCAAAGAACGCCAAAAAACTAAAAAGCAAAAGTATTTGGTACTTTCATACAATTCAATAAACACCAACCCTCACTCACTCTACATGTCTCGACCGATTTCGAAAATAGAACTTCTCCTGAAGTATGTTCTACAAAACAAAGAACGAATCATCAAAAGCGGTGCATAATCGTGTAAAATACATGCAAAAAATATATATACCGGCAAATTGAAAACGACATTCTTTTTGAAATCTATTACCGAATCTAAACGAATATACAAAGCTGAAGAGTGTGTTTCCTTGCTTGAACGCGCTAATCTCAGGAACTACTGGCCCGATTTGAAAAATTCTTTCAGTGTTAGATACCCCTTTTATCGAGGAAGGCTGTAGGCTATATATCATCGTTAAACCCTATTCATTTATTCTTCAGACAAAAGGTAAACAAAAATACATTTTGACTGTTTGGTAACAGTAAAATAAAAGAAATACACAAAAAAACAACAAATTTAACCACGAAGTAACAAGATATAACACAATTACTAAAGAACTTGCACACTCGTAATAATAAGTTGACAGAGAATACAAAGTTTAAGCACCTTGGCAATTTTAGGTTCCTTTTAAAGCACTATTTTTATGAGGTATATTCGTAAAAATTAATACAAGGATTTAAAAAATTTAAATTCCAAGTAATATATTAAATAACTGCGTTTTTATTTATTGGGATCATTAGAATGTTTATAAATTCTATATTTTTTCTGACCCATTAATTTTTTGTATAACGTTACGATGATGACACATAAAGTAACTCTTTTTTATTGTTTTTTGTCTCAAGAGAAAGTCAATAGGGTAAAGTTGATTTTGTGACGTTATAAAAATTAGAAAGAAAATCTTAGGAATCTCAGCAATGCTCGGAGGTTTTTCATAAGCACTAACAAGCAGTAATTCCTTTGTACAACATATGACAGTAATGCTCAGGGATGATAAAAATATTTAACCTTGGCAATTGACGAAGGTTTTACCATTCATCCATCTTGTTCGTATTTAACTGATAACCGTTTCAAAGTCGAATACATAACAAAAGAATCGTACGATCTCATATCAGGTGTTATTTTTGCTAACATGATAAGCACAAAAAGTAGCTTATCGGATGTTACGATAATGAAAGAGCAGAGACCTATAATATGTATACAAATAAATTAAATTGAAGTATCTGACACGTAAATATATATATTACTATTTGTATGTATATACGACATCTATAACGACAGTACAAAGAAAAACCGTTTCGTCTTTGTGGACTGCACCCATTTCGACGGAACTTACAGTGTCAGATAAATAACCTTACAACAAACATACAGACTACGTTAGCAAAATAAGTGAGGTTCAACAAAAAATCCTAAAAAGGGACACGAAATCATTGAATACAACGCGGTTAAAGTCGCACGTTAAAGCTTTTCTTGTAATTATTGTCTTCTTGTAAAGATAATTAAACTATGTTTTAGTAATAGCGAAAATATGTTAAGCGAGTAAAAAGTACAAACAATCGCAAATGCTATTTTTATTTATCTTTAGCGTACAGTTTGATTAGAAATAAGTCTATATCAAATTATCAATGTAAACATTTACAAAATTATCTCTAATTTTAACGATACGCTTTTATAATTTATCTATAAATAAATCAAAAAACCTGTTCGTTAGTCTCGATAAAACTGTTTTGTTTCATTCACTTTATTTCAGGGAAGGTTTAAAAGCAAAACAAAAAAATTGAGGTACAATTAAAAGACTGATTAAAATATACAAATAAATGCAGATTTCATCGCTACTTCAGAATACTTGAAGTATAGATAACGTTCGTACTAGACTTCTTGACTGACGTACCATGTAAAATAAAGCATTCGGGCCAGTGGAAAAAAAGTAAAGGAGATTGGTTAATGGACTAATAGCAGGCGAACCCAAATTCGGGCACGACAACGTCAGTCAGATACGCTAGTACAAAAAAAAAGGCAATCAGTGTCGAAAGTAGAAATATTTTTTCTCAAAAAGAATTAAATATTACAACACTGTAATCTAATAAATAAATTATAAAATACTCGTAATAAACGGCAAACAATAATTATGAAGATCATAATGTTTCCTTGTTGGGAAACATTTGTGTAATGTGGATGATATCACAAAAGGTCAAAGTTTATTTCTCAAATCATGTGCAAATATATTGAATTCGTCTTAACTCAACAAGCAGATAATGATATCGGTACCATTATATAACAAAAGATTATAATTACAAGTTTTTATTTAAGCTTCATCTAATTCTCCTATTTTTACGTCCTTAATATAAATAGCGGACTTTTTTGTATGATTTTAGGGTTCCGTACCTCCAAGGGAAAAAAGGAAACTCTTAGAGTTCCTCACTTCCTTGTCCGTCCGTCTGTCAAGACCTTTTTTCTCAGGAACGCGTAGAGGTATAAAGTTGAAATTAATATCAAATACTGAGGTCTGTAATCCCTTGCATTTGTGAAAAAAATCTACCCTCTAAGTATAAGCAATCAAAAGATATGGCCATTTTTTTCGCACTTCCCATAGTACATTCGAAAAGGGAATCAAAACCTATAAGATACTTCATGTTGACCGAGAATCAATTTAGCAATAAGATATATCTTGAACTACAAGTATAGGAACAATTCTGAAAACCGTAAATTTGTAGTTACATAATAAAAAAATTGCGGTGAATTCGTCAAATTCAAATATTCTTTATGAAAAGTACGAATCTTAAAATAACCTAATAAAATAATACCTGATGGTACGGAATTCTTAGTGCGCTAGTCGGACACGCTCTTGCCCGGTTTATATTTATTTTATAATTTATGATTTAAGAGGTATAAAAATGTTTTAATACGTCTGTCTACTTGTATGTAATTGAAACGGTCAAAAAGCTGAACCGATAGTAATGAGATGTTCTCCTTTGGCTAAACCTATAATAATTGTTACTTTAGGATTATGTGTTCTTGATGTTTAATAAATTTTTTTTGACTTTATGGGCAGATTACAGGGGATATCTATTTAATCGAAAAATTCTAACTGACAATTTTACTAGGTTAAGAAAAATAATCACATTGCCCATATTGATAAAAAATACTACAATCACTGAATATTTTTTTCTTTGTTTTCGGTACGGGATTCGTTACTTCTTTAGCAGTTAATGAAATAAAAAAACAAAACACTTGACCAAAGGGCAATGCACGTTTCCAATGCCCTTTCAATTACGCGGCAATGTATTTCAATCATTCCAGTAGTAAGTTAAACACTGAATGTTAGTTCAATTCGGTTCATATTTAACAAATTCCAGTTGGAGACTGGTACAGTTCAGGCCTCAGCCGGATTATAAAACCAGACAACAATTGAGTACAGCAGACAGCATGCAAGTACATACTACTTGACGACAATCAATCAGTAGTATTGCTTGTACAAACCCTGAGCAAGGATGAATTGCAGGAAAGTATTCAACAGCTGAATACATTGTTTCATGCTTTGTCTATATTGAAATGTCTCTATCGCATGCATGTACTTTATATTCAATCAAACCTACTGTTAAAGCGTGTTGCTCATGACTCGTGCTATGTGTTATTAACTAGTTGGGCTACTACGCCGGCGAGGGATAACAGTAAATTTAGTGGTAATTTAACAATTAAAACCAAATTTACTTGTATGTTCTATAGAGTACTAATCTCATACAGATTTTCTATATCTATCAAGTGTAGGAAATTCTCCATCGATTCTAATAAAATTTTGTGCAAATTAATCGAAAATAAAATAGCCAAGAGCCAAGTGCCAAGACACGCTTATATAGAAGGGTTCCGTATCTGATACGCTATAAACGCATGTGTTAAATAACTTCAAAAATTGTTGTCCGATTTCGTTCAAAATAATTTTCCTAATAAGTTTTTAGCATATTCTATCAACATGGAAAATTTCAAGTCTACGTTTAATAGTTTAATAGATTTGGAGACCACCATACGGGCAGACAGGGCGAAATTATAAGAGTTCCTTGTAGTAATACGGAACCCTAAAAAAACCTTTTAAATCGATGCACCTAAAATTACATAACATAAAATATAAAAAAGTGGTAAAACCTTAGAGAGAAACTCATCAAACAATTCCTTAAAAATGAAGCAATAAAAGAAAACGGCTAAAATACGTAGTAACTTTTTAATCAAAACTTATATAACACGTGACCAAGCTTCAATGTTAACGTCTTGGGAATATCCTCCGTCATTAAAATTAAGATTTATTTACGTTATGCATATTGACAGTCATATCCGCTTTGAAATTGAAAACACATCAAAAATATTCCGCGATATAAACAGCGATTTATATTTAACCCCGCTAATTGCAACTAAGTTTATTATCGAAACGCGGACGAAAACTACAACAATGATTGACGTTGTACATCATTCAACGCGGGCCTGTGACGTGCACGTAGACGAATTTCACGCGGCGGCCGCGCTGTTACGTAGCAAATGTTGCGTGGCGTCACCACAATTAGAAGCGAACCCGCGAGCGAGCTGCGTCTCCACGGATTTATTTGTGTGACGCTAGACCCCGCCCTACCTAACCGGTCGGACTTTCCCAGCAAACCAAAAAACACCACGAACATCTCACGGCGAAATAAACAAGCATCTGTCTGCGAAAATAGAATTGAAATTTAAACTGCACTGCCAATGATAACTTGCCAAACGCAAATAATAAATAATAATTAGTGACTACGAATTTAAGAAACTACATACATAGAGCGAAATATTTAATATTTGACTAAGTAACATAGTCTATTATGACATAATATATGTAGAAGTAATTAATTTTATGTCATTTCTAATTATTGCCTTTTTAAGTTCATGCATAATAAAGTTAAGTTTCAACATTAAGTCTTCAGTCATCACAACAAATGACTTATACACAAGTTCTGTCTGAAGATGTGTTTATCTAATTGTTTTCGGAAAAACTTATGAAATGTGTTTTCGATGCGAGCGAACTCCTTTAAGATATTTTAAGCATTCTTCCATAATTGTAAAAGATGCTATATTTTTTAGTAGTAAATAAAATTAGTAGATTTCACTGAATTTATTATTAATATTAATAAACTCAAGGTGCTTTACGGAAACGGGATTTTTGACTGGACTTTTTTTTGTTCAAATTTAATAGAGTTCTATGAATCGTAGTGTTTTCGGGTATTTATTGGTAAATATTTGGGCAGTTTTAAATCCCGTTTCGTTCTTGTATTTGTGCCAACTTTAAACCTATGCGATGTTTTCTAATAAAGATCTGTTATTTCTTGTTGTCTCGTAGTAGATGTATGTAACTTTGAGCTAAAGTTAGTTGAATATAGCGAGTGCGATGCGATGCGCTGCGATGCTACAGTTTTTATTAAAATTTCAAACGTATTTCTCAAAACAAAAAAATGCCTTTGTATAAATGAAAATCGAATTATCTTTTTTTGCGTAATATGTTCTTTATTTGAATGATCATATAATATGAATGAAGTTGGTATCAAAATAACGGGGATGATATAGGATAATAGAAGTAAATAGTAAGTAGCCCAACGTTCGGGCAGAACATCGTCTGCCGGGTCCGGTAGTCTATATAAATAAAAATGGATGTTGCTAAGCGAATAGCTCGGCTCGACCAATCCAAGTAATTTTTTTTCGTATGTTCTTTAAGGTACACGAAAAGTAAATAAGAAAAAAAGTTGTAGTAAAGAAAACTATAAAAACTACGCCCGTGCGTTCCGTTCATAATTAGTTAACTTTCTTTTCATCTCACATAGTAGTTAATTGATATTTACATTACATGTTAATTTGTTTCTTTATATATGATCATCAAATATCAGGACCTGGAGTATCGTAAGTGTCTCACCAGTCAACCTGTATACTGATTAATTAATAGTATCTTCAGTAATTATAGTGAAATAGATAATGTTTTTGTTTCTGATAGGGATGTTTATATAACTTTAATTAATGATTATTAGGAGAGAGAGACGAATTTCTTAGCATTCCATGGATTCACCGTGCGGGTGCCGGGTCCATCGCGTTGCAGAGGAAGGAATTTTGCCAATGGATATTTGTAAAGTGACTTGACTTTAGAATTCTCCGTTGCAGAATCTTTTTACTGGTGGTACTTCATTATAGAAAAAGACTCGTTTCTCTTAGATAATATTACACATAATTTGGATATATTTAATAGCCTCCATTTTCGATCTATTCAAACTTTAACAACGGACTTTTGAGTTAAATAGACGGAAAAGTGTTAACGATGTCAGAAAGGTGGGATTTAAGGCGAGACCCTATCGGATTTCCATTCACGCGTTAACTTTAAGAAATTGTAGAAAATACCTATAAGAATTAATATTTATATATGTATACAGGTGTTCCAAGAAGGAAAAAACAATAGTACAAACGAATAGTGTAATTTGAAACTCGTTGACACATAATGATATTCCAACAACTCGTTTCAAGAATCATGCAGAGGTCAGATAGGCAATCATTCAAAGTAAAAACTGGTAACATGTCAAATACGTTACAGTAATAAACGGACCTCAGTTGTATTACGAGACTTAAAAAAAATACGAAATTATATTATCTCTTTTTTTTTACTTTGTGATATTAATCGTAAGGTTGTAGAGATCGTGAGGGTTCCGAGGATGACGTCAGATGGCAATCGGTCATCTTAACTCACCCCACAGCCAAATCCTCTGCAACCTAAGAAGACCCCGGTACTTAACCGGGACAACGCTAGGAAGTAGTGATTCAGTACTTACTTGAAAAATAGATCACATTCCAAACATTTGTATCCAACTATGGTGGTTTTAGAGAGCAACTTCCTTAAATCACCAGGTTTTGGTGGTTTTTGATCCTCATTGAATTTGTCTTTCCTCTTTTTACGACCCTGAAGTTGAAGGAAAACCTTATGTTTACAAATATTCTTCTAAAGCCCATTTACAAAATTTTCATTCCGAAGCAAACAACATCTTTTGATTAATATAATATACATTCTACCATCCAATTATGAAATGTACACTCGTGTGTATAAATCGTTTGACATTGGTGTGGGTAAGGTTTTATTTTGAAAATTTAATATTTTTATTACCTTTAAACGAGCAATTCTTGTATATATAAATAATTTGAATGAGGAAAATGGCATAGACGATGTCTGCAAAAAATTAAGCCAGTTTTATTCAATTATTACAATATTAATAAGCGTGTACGTTTCCAAGTACAACTAATATAATAAACTATATATACTAAATACAATAGTCTAGCCGATTCACACATTCAATACGGCCTCCGTAGATTTGTTTGTACATACAGTACCTATTTAAATCCCTTATATGCAACATGACTGCAAGTAAAAATCTTATAGACAATTGATTCTCCGTCAATGAAACAAAAATTTGTAACTAATTAATTAAGCCTTAAATACTGCAAGATTTTACCCGACCCTATTGTGGGTATAATATTCGTATAAATATTCTTTTGTATTCCATAAATGGAATAAAATAATCTCTGTAACAAATGGCGTGCATCGTCTAATAGGACCCGCAATACGTTGTGAATGTCGTAACCTAAGATCTTTTAGAGCGTTGGAGATAACGAGATCTTACAAATATATACTTTTTAAATCCCTAGTAACATTTTTAGCGACAGTTTATTAATACATATGATTAATTACTTAATAATATATATATAACAGATTTATAATAACAACTTATGTAGTTTAAGAATAGTTAATGAAGTGATTAATGATGTTGAAATATTATTTTAATTATATTTTATTATTTGTTTGTCTTTTTAACCAAAATATTTTTTTTGTTAAAAAGATAAAATACCTGTATCTCAGTATTGGATGGAGATAATGAAATAATCCTTTGAGTGGCTGACAGAAGATATTGAAACGAAGCTGCCTGTATCAATAACTCACTTTAGACGTAAAACTTAATAAGACAGTTTATGACTAAGTGTGCGATATGTCAATTAACTTGTTGAATATATAACAGTGAAAACAAAAGACACTTACTAGATTTTTTTTAAAATGCCAAGGGCATAATGCGTTGCCTAAACGGTCAATTACATTGCGCAACATCATATAATATTGCACAATACGTGTATTGTGCAATATTATTGACCATATAAAGGTAATTCACGAAGTTTGAACAAGGAACATGTGCATGTAAAGAAATTATTCAGTCGCATTTCTGTTATATCTGAACATTAATATGTGAAACGAAAACTTTCCTGATTTCTTTTATAAATATACACACACAAACAACATACCGTACGCCCAATCATAAACTGACCGATTATGTTTTAGGTATAAAGTGAGTAAACTAAGAATTATTTCGATAACTATATCCAACACTGAGATACAGCTATTTTTGTGTTTTTAACTAATTTTTTTTTTACTTAAAAATACAAAAAAATAATGCAATACCATTTCAATATTATTAAATAACTTCATTAACTATTATTAAAATATATAACTTGTTACTATTATGCCGTTATAATCGAATAATAAGCCGATTAAGTCGTAAATGAAAAACCGTTTATCGTGCTTTTCCTAAAATCTGCTTTTTGAGTTAGATCAGTTTATGAATAAGTGTTATATATATAGTAACGTATTTTTTCAAAACAAATTAAGTTTCATGACAAATAGCTGGTGTTACGTTTACAAGGAATAACATAAGGTACTTTATTTCTTTAGCTAACAACAAATTCTTCGTAATCCCCTTGAATTGTCCATAAGAGTCAATATAAAATATACCTTTACAATGCGAACATTTTTTATATATCGATATAAAACTATAGAAAGATCTATGTTTAAAAACATTTATTGTATGGAAATCTTATTTCGTTTATTATTCCACGCATATGACAAATAGTGACATTTCTTAAACTTTATATAGATAAAGGTATCAATTACTGTAATGAGCATATAAAGTGGATATTTATCTACCATGTGCTATGCTATAAGAAAGCTTAATCAATTATTATGTTCAAAGAAAACACACGCAGGAAAGCGCCGCCTCCGGCACCAGAGTTCCATAGCTCACCGACTGTTTGCCTGCGCGCTTAATTCCCTTAACATGTTTAAACACATCGTTGCAAAGTAAATGATAGCTCGGATTAAATTAAAAAGCCACAATTGCCCAATAAAGTAAACTTTGCTTCACATGTTTCGGCGACTGTACTCTACATTATCATGGACTTAACGCACTGAGAAGTTATTTAATCATAAATATAACATTATATATATCAGTGAATTATGAATATAGCCTATGTTTGTTCAAAAAAAACTTTGAAGTACTTTTTAAATAGTAAAGACAAATTAATAACAAAAATCCAATACCGAGTACCCTCCTTGAGTATTCTAAGTGTCTCAGCAGTCACCTGTGTATTACTTGCCTAGGATATGATATGATATATATAGTCAAGTCAATGGGTGTATCTATTCAAAAATTCCTACTCGTATTGATTATATAAACTTTTAAATTGCAAAATTTCTTGACGCAAGTAAAGCTTTTGTATGCATTTTTTAACTATATCAAACGCAGTTCTGATGTGGAGGTTATGGGAATTTTACTACACAATAAAATTTTTGTTACTGGAAAATTTATTAATATAGTTTACAATCTTTTCAAAAGATTTTAAATTTATGAAAGTTCTCGTAAAATTTGAAATAACCTTTTTTATAGCGAGCGTGTACTGATTACACGTTGATAACTTTTTGGTGGTGCTATTCGAATGGGTGTGGTAAAGAAGGTTCTAAGTTCGATTCCCGGTTGTTACTGAGATCGAATTGAACTTTTTTCTAAAAGTTTAGGCATGCCACTTTTATAGTTTTATGTATTTATACAATAAATACATAAGACTATAAAGGAACTATTCTCAATAATATGAGACAGCTTCATTCAAACATATTTTATTTAATACAAAACCTATTTCTTAATAACGTAAGTGGGTTCCCAGTTAAGCCATTTGTATGAATAATTTGAAAATTAGTTAAATGTTAAAACGTTGTTATAGGATTTGAATCTTATTCTAATAGACATAAAGGTAAAGATAGATAGGCAAAGCCTGCGGCCCATGTTGCAATGTCGCGACAGTAGGTCTACCCACGCTTTCATTCAAATATTTAGCGCGCGTGTGTGTGTGAATGTTTTGGTAATTCCCATGTGTGTGTGTGCGGTATTATTTATAGAAATTGTATGGAGAATATGTTGATTTAAATTTGAAAATCGAAGGCCTTTTTTTAATTATTAACTGATAGGACAAGGCAAGTGACAACAATCGATAGAAGTGTTATATAGCGAAAATAAACAAGAGAATTAAAAATTACTTAGTCAAATCAAACCAATTCATAATGTAGTTTATTAAAATAACTATATTGTTGCTGACTAGCTGTACCCGCGACTTTGTCCGCGTAGACTAATGTTGGAATGGTTGACCCATCTTTTACCCGGCCGTGGCAAGAACTGCTTTACCTAGCGATCGACTCAAATGCCGGCTAATAATGAAGCGACGACCTCGTCTATCAGACACAACATAGTACGTAATACAAAACATCAGCAACGTAAAAGTTTAATGACTATGTATAATAAAAAATCAGCTTCGCATATAATAAATATCACCTAAATATTCCACCCAATTGAGATTACATCGCCAAGCGTACCTCAACGGCCGTTCATATCTTTGAATATCTTTGCACAATCCACCTAAGTGCATATAAAGATAACATAACTCCAGGTCATTTGGACAATTGCCAGCGGCTCCAGCCGTGCCACTCTACAGCCAATTGTCGATAAGCTTTGCCGTGGAGTACCGTATATAACCAAATTATAGCGCGAACTGATTTACGGGAAAAGATGAGATCGCTTTGCATAAATATCAACGAAACTGTTAGAAATAGTAGATATTGTCTGCAATCACAATAATCGCATGGGGCATTATGTACTCTATTCTATAAACACTCATAAGAGTTATTACATTATACACATTGAGGTTTACCGCCTTCTCATTATTTGTCCCTGATACAAAAAATAACGAAACTACACGCGGTCTATACTAAATTTGCCGCACATTGCCAATGTATTCCACCGGCCGCCGCTTCACGGTTGAATTCTTTCAGGAAGTTTACGAAGTTATTTTGTTTATTAACATTAAGGAATTCGGCAACATGCCAAAATAAGTCTTGCGTGTAAGTTAACCAATCGAATCAAATTAATGGAGCATAGAAACCGTGGCTTTCTTACTTTAAGAAATCTAATGAACTAAAAACCATTATTTGGATTATTATTACATTATACATGTATAAAAAAGACAATGAGCTCAGAAACTTCGTGGCGTCTACTGCTTTCTGTATCGATCGCATTTTATGTGTGCTGATTTTTGTCAGTTTTATATTAGTTATAGATATAACAATTAACCGCAAATTGAAAAAGATATTGGATTATTATGTAAAGCTTTGCACGCGATCTCAGTCGATGCCAGACGATCGTTAAAAGATATTTTCCTACCCCTCGGGGATAGTACTTTACTGTGGATTAAAGGTACTTTATGTGCTTTTCCGTATCCCTCACGATTTGTATACAATACCGTTTGTATGGGTTTAGTACTTAAGGCATTAAAGCATATAATAGTAACTCAGAATCTCGGTATAATATTAGATTAAAAGCCTTGTTCTATAATATAATGACTCTATCTGTAAGCGGTTCTTACACTCGTTCAAATTTCGTGAAACTTTCTCTCCCCACACGTTGAAACTCAAAACCACACGGAGTTAGATAACTTTGTAGTAAAACCTCAAACATTAGGTTGGTATGAAACATTTCAGAAATACCAAACATGCTGTACGCTGATTTGTGTTACAAAGGACTGCGAATTTTAGAATATTTATGCAGAAAACATTTTACTTTGCTTAAATTCACGAATACAAAAGATTTTTTCTTTTTTTACTGGTGGATTTACAACTTTTTTCTAGACATAAAACGATTTTATTAAATTAGAGAAAAAGAAGCTGAGATAGAGAGATCTGCATTTGTTTTAGGCAAATACTGTACAGATGCAATATCGGCAGAATTAAACAATTAAACCCCATCAATCTCCACAGAGTACATAACTTAATAACAACATTATTGGTGGATCAATTGATGCGATAGGTATTTTACGGGCTCGATAAAGGAAGGCTCGGGTTAAACGTCCATAAAACGGAGTACAACGATCGTAAACAAACACTCGTAACACTGATAATAAAACATAATATACTAGACTACCTAATGTACACAAACTAGATGTATGGTCTA
>JANCMC010019354.1:34908-86764 GCA_024363005.1 Charaxes varanes
AACAAACACTCGTAACACTGATAATAAAACATAATATACTAGACTACCTAATGTACACAAACTAGATGTATGGTCTATTACATTTTTTATGTGAGTGAAAAGAATGCATACATAAATTTCATCATGTAAACTTCTGATTTAAGAATTTACACTACACCAAAAATGTAATCGCCCAGACCAGTAGATATTTAAATCTGAGCGAGATGTACACTGATAATAAACGAATAAATTATAGTTAAAAAGACTAATTAAACACGGTTTAATAGCAATAGAAATTATAATAAAAAAAATTATTTTTATTTACGGAAAAGAGCTTGCGTTGCTTATTAATATAAATATATTTATTTTTACATCATACTATCATACACTTTAAACTTAAACTTTAGATTGTTTAATATTATTTATTATCTTATAAAAATACAATTAAAAATAAGAAATTTTGGAAAAAATTGTCAAAATCTTTTAATTTAAAATAATGCAGAGTAGAATAGTTATTCCTCAATATACAAAATGTATCAATCCATAAGAAAAATAAAAAAATATTTATTATCTACACTTAATTTAAGTTCTCAGTACATACCAATATGCCCAATAATATGAAGCCAATCATTGTGGAATAGGTCCCATTGAGGGTTACTACCAACGAGTACATTGAGCGCCACTAGGGATCTCGGTATAGGGGACATAGATCGAGCTATAGCTCGTCCAGCATTGTGGAGTCATAATAAAATTTATTTGACCGTATCCGAGTGTCGCCGCTTGCGACAATTATGCAAAACTGATCATGTAAATCCGGAGAATGACACTAAGTTCTTTAACTGTTTGGATTCTCGTAAGAGGTACGTTGTCCATTTGATAATTATAACCAAATGCGTACCTAATTTTACCAAAGTCGGTAATTTGGAGTAGTAGTTTAAGATTGTCAGCATATAAAAAGCATTTGGCGTCTTTTATGAATGTAGGAAGGTCATTTACCATGACTAGAAAAAACAGTCTTAAAATGGAGCCCTGACTAACGCCAGAGTAAGTATGGTACGGTTTGGATTCGTATAAACCATGCCGAACAAATTGCTGATAATCACGTAGATAATCAAAAATTGCTAAGTAGAGCTGGGGGGAGGGGGGGGGGGAGTGATAAGCCGATGATATTGGGTTTCCTGAGCAGGATGTAGCTGTTAACTTTATCAAAGGCTTTTTTTAAATCAAAATATAAAATATTACTTTGATAACCTTGACCCATAGCAGCAAATATATAATCAACCGTCGACAAAAGGTTGGTGTTGACAGACTTTTATTTATATACATGTATAATAAATATCCTCTAGACCTTAACTAGACTCGAAGGCGGTTTACCTAAATGGCCTCTCCCAAAACCATTAGATAAAAGGACATTCAGCTTTTTCCTTAAAAGTATATTGTTTTATATTTAACTTTTTATATTTTTACCATTATTTTATTATTTATAAAGGCTAGGCTTGATGCATCATGCATCACAAGAGTACTTATGTAATCAATAGTAAAAAATAACACGAAGGTGTAAGTTTAGCTATTCTATTGTACAGCTATATGTACATATATATGTATGTATATATGTGTTCACTTAGATAGATTATCGTGGGCTGGAGCAATGACGAGGGTACCGCAGAACCAATCTCATTATTAATTGATTGATAACCCAATTCCGATCATCTGTTCTCGACTCTCAAATGTCTGCGTGATGGATGGTGATATCTTCCTCGAAAATGTCTGCTGCTTACGTAAACTGTTACGTAGTATTAAACTTTATATTAGCTAAATGCTCCTTGAAGTGGCACTGAAATCATATAAGAAAATAGTTAAAACACTTTGGCCTTATTCTGCATAGTCGATCTTTATAGTATTATAGCTTATATAGTAATTAAAAGCTTCCGGCGGCTTGTTAAAGCTGTTGAGGTTAACTTCATTAACTATGACCAGGGAGAGAGGCCACTGTTAAGATACATATATATACGGTATACCCTTTATTATGCCTCGTATTTTCTAAACTGAAATTGCATTGCGAATGGTGTTTATTCCAATAAAATATATTTTTTTATATTTTACAGTTGATAAGTTTAATTTTGTTTATGTAATTACTAATTGTCCATTATATAATTTTAGAAGCTATCTTATGGCAGATTGTACTTCTTACATTAATAATAAGAACTTTGTTTACAATCTGACAAATAAAGAATTTGATTTGTTGTAAACAGAAATAGTTATTGAAAGTTTATAAGGAGCTTCAAGGATTAAGAGCAATTTCGGCATCATTTAATATCTATGCAATGTTTATCTACTTTTAGACAAAGGCTGAACTAGCGGAAGAAGTAAATAGATCAGATACGACTAAAGTACTAAGAAAAGTAGACCTTTTAAATAAAATACTGCGCAGTACATACGGCGAAGCTTGTTTACAGGCGCCCGTGAGAAAGTGCAAAAAAGTAAGTTATTTACGATATTCAAGTCTTGGTCCTTATTATTTTTTAATACAAAAATTAGTCATTATGTTGGTTGTGGAGTAAGCAATTCATGCTATGTTACAGTATATTACTTGCGACCCAGGTGTAGGTTTAAGCGATACCTTACACGCACATCTGCGCAGCTGGGCAAAGGCCTCCCCACTCTTAGACCACTCTCCTCTATCTAGAGCTAAACCAATCCACTCCTTTCCCGCAAAGGCTTCCAAGTCGTCGCGCCACCTCTTCCTCGGCCTACCTGGGCTACGGTGGCCATTCGTGGGAGTCCATATAGTCACAACATTGGTAATACATAATAAATTGAAAAAAAAGATGGAAATCATTTAATGGCAGATATCTCATTAGATAACATAGAAATACAGAGCAACAGTTATGAATCTAAACCTATTTAAAACAAAAAATAAAATCCCACCAGAAATATTTTCATGTAAAATGTTTTGTACCATATGGCTCGCACTCTTAAAAAGTTTACAAAGGGCCTAGCACGAACTGTTTGAACCGAAGTAAGTCGACGCGTCGACTTTACTTAGGACGAAAATGTTACTGCTAGGCCCGCAGGAGGCAAGACTTAATCGTGTCACTTTTTTAATCAATGCTAATAAATAAATAAATAATAAATATATACAGGACTATATGACACACGGACGTCTGTTCCTAAGGTAGACAACTTAATTCTAGGTATTTTATGATAAGTAACGATTTTTAATCGACTTCAAGAAATTAGATGGTTCTCAATTAGACTGTTTTCTTCGTATGTTAGTTACGCGATTACTCCGCCAATTACAGAGCGACGCTTGTAGTATATTCTTTTTTATTATATTCTTTTTTATTATATCATACTTAAAGATGGTCGCATGTTATCGAAATCGGATAAGCAATTTTTAAGAAATCAATAAAACAAAGCCTACCAATTTATACTTATTAGTTCCATGGTGTTTTTAAAGGCTGATTTATTTATATCTTTACTCCTTACTAATATTATAAACGAGAAACCTCCGTCTGTCTGTTATGTTTTTACGCCCAAACTGCTGTACCAATTTTGATAAATTTCTTTACAGAGATGCATTGGACCTTGGGGAAGGACATAGGCTACTTTTTTGTCGTGAAAGTGAAATTTGAAAATGGGAAAATAGGACTTGAAAGTTTGTATGAAATGCAATGAAAGCAATGCAGATGAAGCCACGGGATGAAGCTAGTTTAGTCATAATTTATTAAAATTTATGTTACTATAATGTATAAGTAGGTTATTTCGCTTATGTACACCTCTTTAAGCGCTTTATAGAGACGGGCGAATCTGGCGTTCCTTGCTACAATCCGTGACAAGCAGGAAAAAATACATTGCTTTGTAAATTTTTATGATATAATTGTATCGTAATTTTTAATTCGGCTTCATATTTATTACTTTGTGCCCTTTTTTCAGGAAAAAAATCAGAAATAAAAATAGAATCAAATAGTTTCTCGTGTTATATATTAATATATCAAATACTGTGTACATAATATTCCTATAATATAAGAAATTATTTTTAATAACTGACAAAAGAATAGTATTAGAATTTCTTTTCCCTTGAACTTAACGGAATAAAAAGAAAGAAATGTTTAAATTTCGAACAGCGATTTTCCACGGACACATTTTTGCAATAGAAAGCTATTAACTAAAAGCACCTATTAACACCTATCTTAGACCTTAAAACGCAATTTAGCCAGCCGTACAACTGTAGTTAAACGTTTTATACATGCTTTGTTAAAGTTTATTTAAAACAAGTACTATAGTGTGGCCGGGGACTTTGTGTAGCTGCGCAAAGTTTTGTAGAACTTTGTAGTCTTTAAGAACAAAAATTTACAAACACTTTGAGCTATGTCTGGCTCCGGCGTAAAGGAAAGTTTTGTTTTACCTGGACGAAGTCGGAGGAAATAGCTAGTAGGTGCCTTACAGATGTGAAAAGCCTTTAGAACTAAACGTCAAATAACATATTCAACTTTTTAAAATGGCTATCATGGGATCTAATATAATATCAGTTTCATTGTAACACGATCTTGTCTGCGGACCGTAGGAGTTCAGAACGCGCTTTGACGTCTTAATCCAATCAGTGAAATTAGTTATTATGTTACTAAATTCTTTGTGCAGAGAATTATTTACGAATCGATGGCTTTCCAGCAGGCGCTTCGACAAATAATTTACTTAAATTAACAAATTTTCTAATTATTTATGTAAATTTGATAAGGGTATCCCGATAATTATGTATCTTTATTAACAATAAGCGATAAATTTCGTCTTAATTTGCAAGGCATGCCTATAAATAAAGGCAGTGTTAGTGTTAGAGTAAATTAATGATAAAAGAACAGATCTTCTCTCAATATAACAATATACTAAAACAGATTCATGGTTGCGATAGCAAAATAAAACTTTTAGATATTTCCTCTTATTTCATTTATTAAGGTATTATATTTAAGCGAACCACGAAATCTTTTGAACGCATACATAACTAATTCTTCATGAACGCGTAGCTTAGAAATTATAAAGAAAAAAGATTCTGTACGAACATCATTAGTGTCGACTTCAAAGCTGGACAAGATAGATCTGACAAGACGTTTATCGGCTTGCGATATGGCTTACAATCATAAACTGCATTATTTACGATACTTACGACATAACGATCCATATTTGATCTATTAAGGCATCCATTATTTTATCGCTTCCTCATATTCGCTGTCTCTCACGAACTCAATGACTACTATATTTCTCGAATATAAGCTGTAGTAATCTATATATTAATACATAAAATTTTCGATACCATTTTACGAAAATTATGCGGACGGAGGAGTGTGAAATTTGGCAAAATTATAGTTTATATATATATATACATGTTTATAAAACACCTTCACAAATAATGCATTGTTTTAGAACAAATTTTGTCAGCATAAAAAAGGTTATATAGAGTCAACCTTAAAAGATAGACATATGCTGTCCCAGACCTTTATTTAAAATTTTTAAAGGGGAAAAACTCTGTCATACATGATTTTTGCGAATCTTTAACAGTTCAGGCAGCGCACACAGCGGAAGCTCTCAAAAGGATAAAAATACCCCGATTTTGAAACATTGGTGCTCCGCTCCTATTGGTCTTAGCGCGATAGTATATAAATGAGCTATCTAACACTTAAAACACTTTTAAAATCGGATCAGTAGTTCCTGAGGTTATCGCGTTCAAACAAACAAACTCTTCAGCTTTATATATTAGTATAGGGCAAAGATAAAGATTGACATCACGCTAAAATTGAATCTATTTTTTTTTACCTAATTTAAAATAAGTCGCGAACACGGCTAGTGTCAAACAATTTTCAAATAATATTTTTGCAATGTGAATTTGTATAAGACTATTATTAGTTAGAAGAATTACAGCCCTGAAAATTTAAACCGATGTTTTATTTGACGTCCTTTTAATCCTTCCTGCTTTAAGTGGCAACAAGACTCGTTTTAATATTGTCCAGGGTTGATTTCTTTTTACACATTCTGTTATCCTATAATATTATCTCCGTCCTTGTTTTCATCTACGTCCCGGTCCCCGTTTATTTACATCCTCTTTGACGATATTTGTAGCACGAGTTCTGTCAATGTTATAACAAACGCCATAAGATTACATTAAAAGAAAAGTATAAATTGAAGATTAAATTAATCAAAAACTATAAATTGTCAAAAGCGCTAAAGATTTTTGAAAGATTTAAGAAATAATTAAATACAGTAGTTATTTTTTTAGATTTTCCAATTTTCCATGTCAATTTCTTATTTTTTTCTTTTTTCAAGAACCTTCTCCCGATAATATCAAACACATAAAAAGGATTAACTAAATCGATCTAGTCGAACGTTCATTCATATATATATAGCATTAAGTTGTGTACCTTAGGAACAGACTATATAGAACTATGTATGTATTTACATGAAGCATGAGAGAGTACAAGGCTCTGTCTCTTGCCTGTCACATTCATATTTTATTTACATACGTTTATTCAACTCCACATTTAAGTGTAACTGTACGTATTTTTATAACAAATTCCCATATGATATTCGGAAGATTGCTTTATATAAATTTAAACCATTTATAAAAAATTAAACTCATTCAAAAATCCTATTATAATGTAAAAAATTATCTGAATGATGACAATGCTCGGGAATAAATTGCTCTAACCAAATCTGAATTATTGTGAAAATGGTGAAAACAAAAAAAAATACCCGACTGAATTTGTTGCGGGCTCTTCCCTTTTCCAAGCCCCATTTAAGTCGTAAATTTTATCACCATATTATTATAATGATTAAAATAATAATAATATATAAATGACGTTCATAAGTGCTTAAAAAAAGCCTATATGAATGAACGGTTTTCACTTTGTCGTTCATTTTATTCTATCTGCATATGATATTCCTAATAAAACCAGCTATCAGAATGTATTCAGCCGTTTCGAAGATTAATCGTGACAAACAGACGGACAAAAAATTTAGACATTTAGTTGAGTTACACTTCAGTACACGCGAAGTATACGTTACACATTAATATAGAAGCGTAAAATCGTTTGGTAATAAAAAAAGAAAATGTAATTTTTTATATTATATGTCTAATGTTATGTTTCGCTCGTTTATAAAAAAAACATTCAGAATTTTAAATTATAAAAGTAAATATATTTCAAAATTTATTTACTAGAGAATTAATATAGAAAATTCACCCTATAAATATATTTATGCATAATACTATATTTCAATTCAGTCAAATTTTTAGGCAACTTTAGATTTTGACTATTTTCAACTCCAAGTTTTTTAAATATATTCAGCAGTATTGTGTGGTATCTGTTGTGATTTGTGGTTAGCACTGATATTCTTCGTTTCACTTTCAACAGTGGAAATAGGTTATTTTATCGCAGACTGTAGTGTTTGCCCTTTAGTAACAAATATATGAAATTTTAATACTATTAAATATTTATTTTCAATAATATGCATTATAATTATTTTGTTACATGTTACTTTTAGTTAACTTATTCTAAAGAATAATATACAAATCAATGCTCTTTTCTTGAAGGTCCCTAAGTCGTATCCGTTCGGAAATACAGACGCTGGTAATTGATTCCACAGAGGAATTATGAATTTTATATAAAAAATAGGTGTTAGTTAGTGCAGATTAGTGCGAGATTCACGAATGATATTAATCTGAGCTGTTTGTGTGGTGCAACTCAAACAATGTGCCCTCTTATATCGTGCCCTGCGTGCCCTTATACCTGAATGCAAGCGGACTTGATGGCTGCCACTCTCAACGCAGTCAGTGCCACTCACTCATAACGCAGTTAATGTGGCTAAGTTCTGGGCCGACACAATTTAGTGCTTGCCAACGAAACGCTAAGAAGAAGAAGTGCGGACTGCAAGGTGATGATGATATTCCAATATCAATTATTATTCTAGTTATCACAATGGTATGACATTAGCAGAAAGTAAACCTGAAGTGTGCATTTGTTCCTGATATGAACAAATCTGTCTAATCATCCATATGTACGTATGAATTTAAAGAGCACTTAATAAAAGATTAAAGTAAGATAAATAAATTTAGGTCATACTACGATAGCTATACAGTTACATTTCATATTGAAGATAATCTGACAGACTTATTATATATAATGAATAACTGTTGCATTGAACGCATTCGTTTAGCATCGTCGTGCAGAAACACAATGGATTTCAAGAATAAAGTTGTCATCGTGACTGGAGCGAGCTCTGGTATAGGAGCTGCTGTGGCAGTTGGATTTAGTACAGCTGGGGCAAATGTGGTGATGGTCGGTCGTAATGAGAAGAAGCTGATTACTGTGGCTGGACGATGTCCTATTAAGCCCCTCATAGTCCTTGGAGACGTGAGCAAAGACGAGGATCTTAAACGTGTCATAGATCAAACCGTGAAGAAGTTCGGACAGATAGATGTTCTTGTTAATAATGCAGGATTTGTTTTCACCGGTGGAATACTGGATAGTAATATGATGCAAGCGTATGATGCTACATTGAACGTCAATCTTCGGGGTCTCGTACATTTGACAACACTTGCAGCCCCTTACTTGGTGAAGACCAAAGGAAATATCATCAATATGTCGAGTGTCGCAGCAGTTATTTCACCAGTAATACCAAGGGGAATAAATTACTATATTTCTAAAGCTGCTGTGGTTCATTTTGGAGCCTGCGCTGCTGCAGAATTAGCTCCTCACGGCATAAGAGTGAATACAGTCAGCCCTGGACCAGTTAGAACTGATTTCATCGACAACTCTAATTTACATTTTAGTTGGGACGATCTCAAGAAGAAGACGAGCCTCAATAGAGTGTCAGAACCAGAAGAAATTGCAGATTTAGTCCTCTTTCTAGCAAGCGATAAGGCCAAAGGTATCACGGGATCCAATTTCTTTGTCGATAATGGTCTGATTATCAAACGTGGATAAATAATTAAGTTTTTTGTATGCGTTTGGGTGGCGCCCGGATGGTTTAGATTCACAAATCCTCCCGGCAGATGCCGCTGCAGGCAGTATCTTCGTTATTTATCTAGACTAATATTTGAAACGGGATGGTAATTGGGAACGGGAATGGGACCGGGTATAATAATTATAGGATAACAGAATTTAGTAAATGCAACCCAACCTTCAAGCAGAACAACATCTGTCGGGTCAGCGAGGTTTTTATATAACTAGGAGCAAATGAACAGATGGCGAGGTTGCTTGAGTGACAATCGTCGGCCGTGGACAACTGCAACACCGAGAGGCTCGCAGATGTATTGCCGGCCTTTGAGGAGTGAGTAGGCTTTTGTTTTATTCTCACTTATAAAGTTTTCAGATTCAATTTCTTTATTTAAATCATTAAACTATGAATGTTGTGGGAGAGTTTGAGCCTTGAATTTTCGAGAAAATTAAATCGGCAGTAGGCGTAGGAAAATATCACAGTTCTAATAAAAAAAAATCTGAGAAATTACACCTTTTTTGGTGCATCACTATAATTATAGTCGTATTTAATGTTATGTTTGTATTATATGTATGTTTGGTTATTAATCGATAATATTCATGTTTATTGTGTATATGTTAATGGTAAAAAATAAACATTTATTTTCCTTCTTTTCTTTCATTAATTATATAATGGTTTTTTTTTCTTTAATTAGCCTGTATTGTCCCACTGTTGGGCAAAGGTCCCACTCTTGGACCACTCTCGTCTATCCAGAGTCCTAAACCAATCCACTCCTTTCCCGCAAAGGCGTCCAAGTCCTCGCGCCACCTCGGCCTATCTGGTCTACTGTGGCCACTGGTGGGAGATCTATATTTTGAAATTATTTATACAAATTAGGAATACAGTCGGGAATTTTGTATGCTTTGAACACGGCAAACAACTTCTTGTTTTGAACTTGACGATTAAATGTCGCTTCGGAATTCCCATTACACGTGAGATTTTCACTTTCGTTTCACGATCTTTTTATGGAGCTCAAATAGACATTATTAGTACAATAAACTCTACTCTCTCTGTTGTGAAATAAGCGTTCGCACCCAACTTTTATTTCCGTTAAATACTTAGAAGAATAACAGAAATACTAAAAAGCTTGTATGTGACAGTTGAAATTATGAACGAATATACAATCGAATTCAGCGTTCAGTTTTTTTGTAATAAGTTACATTACATAAAACTACCCTTGTTGCCTATACTAATATATAAAGCTGAAGAGTTTGTTTGTTTAATTGAATGCGCTAATGTCAGGGCTTTGACTGGCCCGTTGGCGCAGTGGGCCGTGACCTTGCCTTCTGCTCCGAGGGTCATGGGTTCGAGTCCCGGCTCGAGTATGGGTTTATTATTCATATGTATGTATTCATACATTTCAAAAAATATATATTTTCGTATAACAGGCGGCTGTTACCTATACCATATGCATTAAGTTATCTACCTTAGGAACAGACGTCCGTGTGTCATATAGTTCTATATATTTATTTATAAGATCATTTCGTTTTCCGTCTGTCCGTCTATCAGTCTATCTGCCAAGATTCTTTTTCTCAGGAACGCGTAGAGTTGTAAGGTTGAAATTAATACCAAATATTAACGTATAAAATCCCTTGACACTGTGTAAAAATCATCCTTCTAAGTATACACAATCAAAAGATATGGCCATTTATGTCACATTTCCAATTCTAGTACATTGGAAAAGGGAATTTAAACCTATAGGGTATTTCTACACTGTTGACGTGAAGTGGAAATGCGATAACTATTTAAAATTAAAACAAATCTTATGAAAAATATAAATTTGAAAATAACTGATGAAGTTCGTAGTGATGATACGGAACCCCCAGTGTTCGAGTCTGACTCGCACTAGCCCAGTTTTTTTTAGATAAACTGCAGGTCATGTGCCCAGTTAATTAGAGGTGACAATTGATGATCATGGACAAGTAGCATCAGATCTTTCGCAGATATCAAAATCATGCCTGTAAATCCTTCACACGGTTTTTAAGTCCTATTTGATTGGATTATATGACAGCCTTGAAACGAATATTATTTAGCACGTGAACGTGCGTAAAAGCGGGAAAGGATACAACGCGGGAATCCATAAACAGAACGGTGTTGACTTTTCTAAACGCGTTATTAGAATGCGGAGACAATCTCCTAAAGTGCTATTCTATACTCGTGATCAATATATCTCAAAATGGATAAACAGAAGCTTTTTGTTGTTTTAAAGAAATAGATCGGAGGTTTTTGCTTAGAATGAGAATGGCTTTAAGATAATGGAGCAGACAGTTTGAACCAGAAGAATATAAGGGGTCATACATAAATTACGTCACACCAATTTTACGATTTTTAACCCCTCTTCATTGTCACAATTTATTACACTTTCAAACACCCTTCCCTTTGGTGTGACGTCACATACTTTAATAATAAAAAAATATTTAAAGAAAAAGGGCTGATTAATTTTTTATTATTAAATATTTTTTTATTGCAATATTTTAAATTTTGATATGAGACGTCACAAGACTTTTGCCCCCCTTTTATAAGATTTTTTTTTTTATTTTTTTTTATATTAATTAATTTTTTTATAATAATTTATTTTATTATAAATGAATAATCGAGTGGGTGCCCCTATTGGACTAGTTCTAAGCAATGGGGTCAACTCGTGCAAACTTGGAAGAAACGACAGTTCCTCTAATTAATTTGGTCCCATACCTTTATTTGACTTTACCTATTATATTAATTTACGAAATAGAGATATGGTCGAAATTCGTCCACTTCTTAGTCATAAACTGACCGATTAAGTTTTAGGTCTAAAGTAAGTAAATTATACGGATAGCTTCGTTTCAACCTCTTCTATCAGCCAATCAAAGAATTATTTCAATACCTCCATCCAATCAGTATTGGAAAGGAAGACAAAAATTGCTGTATCTCAGTAGATACAGCTATTTTTGCTTTTTTAACTAACAACTCATGTTGGTTAAAAAGACAAATAAATAATAAAATATTATTAAAATAACACTTCAATATCATTCATCACTTCCTCAACTATTATTAAACTACATAATTTGTTACTGTAATGGTGTTTTTATCGAATTATTATTAATATTATATGTGACAAAACTTTTTGCGATTTCCCAAAAATCTACTTTTTTGAGTTATATTGTATAAAAATATGAGAAATAGATAAATTATACATAGCAATTAGTAAAATCTCGGTTTTAATTGAATTCGTAAAGAAGATTTGGTCTCTTATAAAATTAATTTTAAAAAAATTCTAATAATAGTATACTATAAAAAATACATTTAGCACATTAATAATCACATATTTTTAGTCACAACTGTATTTTTCAATTACATATATTATAACAAGTGAATTTTCTTTTTAAACAAATATTATATCATAATTATTATGTGTATTAAGTGTTAATAAATATATAAAAAAATCACAGAGCCAATCAACTAAATAAATTATTTTTAATTATTAATAGGTTATTATATACTTTTTGTCAGATTTAATTAATTTTATGTACATATTAAAAATATAAAATGTTTGCAGGTTACTTTAAATATATATAACTATATTAAACAACAAATAAAACTCACCGTATTTATATAACACACCGACGTGCTCCTAAGTTAGTCCTTAAAAGTACCACAACAAACTAAGAGCGAACTAATTAAAGTCAAGAAACGTCACAACTGACACTAGCTTTAACTAAATAATGAGCAAAATTCAGTTCAAATAATTGTTGGAGAAGAAAATAGACACGAGGAATTACATGTAAAATTAATAAGATTCGTTACATGAACAACACTAAAATGTAACCAAAGAAAAGTGCCAATTCTGAAATTACCATAGCTGACAAAACAAAGAGATCAACTTTTGAAGCGAAAAAGAAAGAAAACAGAACAAAGAGATAAATTTCTATGCTATGTTCATTTATAGTGCTATAGTAAATAAATGATTATGTCTTGTAATCTTGTATGTATGTATATATTCTTTATTGTACTCGAAAAAGTTGCAGAAATACACTTAATAACAGTTAATACTATAGTACAAAGGACGACCTTATCGCTATGGCAGCGATTTCTTCCAGAAAACCACTCAAGAGAGAAACCATTATAAACAGTGGTGTATTAAAATAAATAATGATGAAATATATCAGTTATACTAATCATATTTTCAATATAACACATAATAATACACATAACAATAAGATAGAAATATATTACATATAGGTGCAGGTAATAATATTCATGGTCCGGGAGCTTGCAACGTCTACAAAAATTAAACGTTTAAATGGATGATTCAACAAATAGAAAAAAAAATTGTAAGTTACGATACTTCAATTATATTTGTATGTACAGATTAATAAAACCAAATAACTCGTTAAAGTAATTTTGATTTTCTAAAATGCTACGTGAAAATAACAGGATTGTAAAAACGATTTCAAAACCATAATTTTTATATAAAGGGTATCGCGTAGGAGGCGCCAGAATTAGCCCATTGTTATCCATTTCCAACAAGGAATATTATATCTAAGAATTAGCCATTTAACGATGAATGTTCCAAAACGTTAAGAGCTCTTTCTATCTCTCCCTCTTTCTCTATCTCTCTCTCTCTCTTTCTCTCTCTATTATTTATATAACTATCTATAATTTAGTCTAATTTAAAGCAGGGTACTTTTATATCGAATTTTTACAATTTATACTTACTAGTAAATAATATATGAAATTTTGTGTCAGAGTATTTATAAGTTCGACGTGGTTTCAAAGCAGCCAATAGGGATCAGTCATTAAGTACATATTTATACTTAAAAAATACTTCTCCTGTAGAAGGATGTAGTGTAAAAATTAAATGGACTTAAAGATAAAATGTTTAACGTTTAAAATATTTCAATTAAAATTTCATTTTTTTGTTTATTTATGGTCCCAACAGGCTGTAATACAATATGAACTTAAACTATATTATAGATAATTATAAAAATACTGCTATATCACAGACTCACTTATAGGTTTCCACAACACGCCAAAAATCACTAGGTTAGAGAAACAGTTTGTAAAAATTTAGAGACAAAAGATGCTACTACAAAGATAAAAAAACTTTACTTAAAAGCACAAAAAGATTAGAGAGTTGAAAAATAAAAAAAAGTCTATGACAATAAATTGTACATACTCTGTACTAATATACCTATAAACTGAAGGTTTTGTTTGTTTGTTTGAATGCCCTAATCTCAGAAACTACTGGTCCGATTTGAAAAATTCTTAGGGTGTTTAATAGCCCATTGATCGAGGAAGGTTATAAGCTACATATCATCACGATAATACCGCTTCTTTGTACATATTAACCGACTTCAAAAAAAGGAGAAGGTTTCTTTTTTATGTTTGTTAACGCAGAAACTTTTTGCCTCAAACAATTTCTCTGTGAAATCAGTTGCCAGCCTCGGTATTTCCTAACGGATACGACTTAGGGACCTTCAAGAAAATAATATTATACTCATATCTCAAAGGCCGGCACGCATCTGCGAGCCCTTAGGTGTTAAAGGTGTCCATGAGCGTCGGTAGTAACTTAGGTGAACTGCCTGCCCGTTTGCCAATTGTTTTAGATATAAATAAAATAATAAATAAGGAAAGGATAACTTTTCATGTTCTGTTCCTGTTGTCTCCAAGATGATGCTCTAAGTATTTGTATAATTTGCCTTAGGGCTAATCCGGTAATAATTTTTGACATTCATTTCTTCTATTTTTTACACTACTATTACACTAGCTGTGCCCGCGACTTCATCCGCGTAAAATTAGGTAAAAAAATACATCCAACTTGTTACGGACAGATGATACAGGAACGGTATGGCGGCGTCTTCGATCGTGGACGCCGTCGGACGGACTGATCCTGTGACAGCTCCTAGATAAAGAAAATACTTTGCTAAGGATTATTGTTGGAAATTAACGTAATGTACAACAAGAAAAGCCTTCTATCTAATTAAAGTGCAAACGATATTCGACCTTAGCGTGGCAAACCAATTTCTTGGTCCACTATACAAACCTACAGAAAGAAATAAGAAGATAATTTTATACTAAAAAATATGTAAATGTAATTAAATGGAAAAAATAATTTAAATTTTATATGTATCTATACTAATATATATACATATATTAGTATATATAGCTATATATTGGTAGATATATACATATAGTAGATAAAGATGAAAAGTTTGTTTATTTGCTTGAGTGGGCTAATCTCTGGAACCACTGGTCAAATTTTTAAAAATTTCTTTAGTGTTAGATAACCCATTTATCGAGGAAGGTTATTTTATATCATCACGCTAAAATTTAATGTATTTTTTTACCTAAAATTAGGCGGACGAAGTCGCAGGCACAGCTAGTCCTTTATAATTATTATATACATTTTAAACTTTGTGAAAGCCTTAAAATTCTTGATTCGGAACGACTGGAATGGAATGAATGGAACTTAGATTTCGGCTGCGTGCGCGCACGTATAATATTAGTTTTTTTTTTTTGGTGTAGGTAACTAAGACAAATTAGTAAGCGTTCATTTAGAAAATAGTTTTAGTCTTTTTTAAAATTTTTTATTATCTATTTCAAAATGTTATTGTACAATAATTTTTAAGTAAAAAAACATTTTTTAAAGAGATTTTATTTAAATGTATATCATCGAATACAAAGTACTCGTCACGACGAATCAAACGAGCCCAAACTCTATGTGGTTATATCGTTTTATAACGGAGTTTCTATGGCATACCTTCCAGCTCTATCATTACATCAGTTCCATCATAATATTGCATTGCTCTAAACTCCACCTTCGTTAATTATAGAGGCATCCAAAGAAGAAGAAGAAACTCCACCTAAACTGCCGTTAGTTTCCTTGTAAACATTTGCCTTTATATTTACTCTCTTATAATCGTCATACTACTTTATATTTGTATATCTCGTGACTAATTAATCGAATATATTTTAAACTAGCGGAACAGTTACTGAGATTAGCGCGTTCAAACAATCAAACAAACAAACAAACTCTTCAGCTTTATATATTCGTATCTATACTAATATATAAAGCTGAAGAGTGGAGGGTATGTGAATGCTAATATGTTTATAAAATATGTATTCTAAATATATTAAATAATTAAAATAAAACCACGCATACCAATGCGATTGGTGTACATACATATACATTTTAATATAAGATGGTGTCAGCGTAGCGTAATTATAACGGCTGAATGTCAAATAATTTGTTTTTTGTTGTTGTGTTAAATTGCATTAATTGTCAAATATAAGAAAAGGTGTCATTTTAAAAAGATTTAAAATTTGTATAGTACGCAAATCTAAAGATTTCTGTCTAAATTTCGACCAGCCGGCGTTTAGACGTAGAATCAGTATCTTAGAAATTTTACCCCTCGATTTCATGAAAATTAGTGCCTCAAAAATTTTTCTCCTTCATTGAATTCTTAGTTATGATTCGATTGTTCTATCTCGAGAAATCAGTGCCTCAGAAATGTTGCTCCTCGATTCGATTCTTATGAGCCTTTTAACTAATTGACGTGCAAACGACATTCGACCTTAGCGTGGCGAACCAATTTCTTGGTCGACTATACATAGCTGATAATAATATTATAAGAATAATAACTTTTTATTTTAGACTGTTTACCACTAACACCTAAAACGCTGCTTTACAAAAAGTGATCGCGGTGTGGATAAACCTTTACAGTAGCGGTTACATTGGTATTAAGCCGTGTATACACGTTACAAAAAAGTGACATGTGGATACACCTTTACAATAGCGGTTATTAGATCGGTGTTAAGCTGTGGTTACACCTGCCTATATTTATTTTATCTTGTAAAAAACATTGAACATGATCCGTTGCTAAGTGGTCGGTTTTATAATAAGTGTTTATTATTCAATAAATAATTATCCGCCTGACCTACATCGAATCGTTACACATTTATGACAACCAACTGGTTTTCGTCTGCAACTTTTCTCGCGTTACTTTTTCTTCATTGAAAACATTTCACTTCAGTTTTAAAATTACTACGCGTTTCCCGCGACTTGGTCCGCGTAAAATTATGCTGCTATTGTTACTCGCCCTATACCATCCGTGATAGTAGTATCCGCATCCTTTCTCTCTTCCCCATCCACCTTTATATCCTTTTACTCCATCCCTTTCCCTTACTCCTGTCTTTCTAACTAGAGGTAGCGCCATTCTTGTAGCCGAATTGACCGGCGCGTACGGGTGCCAGTACCTTTTTCTTAGATAAGATCGGCCGTGAAGTGGCGGCAATGCTGTCACGTCAAGTGGTGGTATTGTTGTCGCGTTTCGTTTGGTTTGTGAGACTTCCTGGTGGCCTAAACTCGTCACTAAAGGCCGGGATCCTGGTTGTGCAGATGTCCATGGTCGTCAGTAGGCACTTAGCTGCCTGGTCGTTTGACCCTTATAACAAAAAAAATGCTTGTTTGAGTTTTGTTGCGGAGTGCAGCCAAATGAGATTAATAATAAATAATACGTCTAAAAATGGCAACTATGTGATTATGTTTGTTTGAGTTTTGTTGCGGCGCGCGCCCGAAGGAGGCTGATTAAAAAACTTCATCAACGCATCTCTTACTTTTTCAAGCGGAAAACGACTTCGGTCTAACTTTGCTAATAAAAACTTGCCGAGAAAAGTTAAGCACAGATAGTGAAATATTCATGTATCTTCGTGATTAATTTCTTAAAACCAACGCTGCCTAAACTCGGAGGGCATCTCGGAGGCATGGTGGCAGACATTTTTCATAACTAGAGATCGTTGGCTAGTAGAAATTCGTGCACAAACCTTTTTGCATACAGCTACATATATTGTTCTATTTACAGAAAAATAAAATTTGACAATTGTTATAACATACGGTTGTCACGTTTACGCTTTGACATCATCCAATACATGTGTGTGTAAATAGTGAAAATTGTCTGGCATTGGTGTTTTTTTTTTACGTGGGAAAACCCGGCACGGGTACCCATCCGCCACAAGGGCCAACGGTGGGTTATGTCGGACTCCACGGTAGTTCCACCTTACCACTACGCGGTGGAGATATGGGAACGGTCTTGCAATCTACCACAACATCAAATACGTGCGTTCGTATACGGTGTAAATCGTCTGGCATTGGTGTGCGTGTGGTTTTATTCTAATAATTTAATATATTAATATTGCATATACTAAAAAAGTGTTAGCATTCGCACGCCTTCCTCTAAATGAACTACAATTGTGCCAAATTTCATACTCCTTTGTCCGCGCAATTTTCGTAAAATGGTTATTTTTATAATGCTACATTATTTTTCGAATAGCTCCATGTTGTATGCTGTTATATATGAGATTCGTCGGTCAATAATATTGGGAAAACGTTTTACGGCTAAATGAAATAACTGCAACAGACTTACTTTAACTGCGGAAGCATATTTTTATATGAAGTCAATTTTTTTCCTTGGTCATCCATAAATTCCGTCACACTTTTTTACAATTTTTTAAGTCCCTCTCCTTCCGCTGGCACTAGCAACCCTACCCCTTTGTGTGACCTCATAAATGTTTCAATATTATGCATGTACTAACCGTTCCCACGACTTCGTCTGCCTAATATTAGGTAAAATAAAGCGGTATGATATATAACCTTCAGTATTCCTGGAAAAAAACTATCTAACACTGAAAGAATCTTTCAAACCGAACCAGTAGTTCCTGAGATTAGCGCGTTCAAGCAAACAAACAAAAATACACTTCAGCTTTACATATTAGTATAGATAATAAATAATTAAAAGAAAACAGCAGTTAAAATGTATTTTTTTTTCTGTAATATTTGTAATTTTGACATGCGAAGTCACATAGCCTACCCCCTCTTCCCTCTTTAACGTATAACAAAGCTTCGCTAATAATCTGTTATTTTCCGAGTATACTGCCTAAAGACCCGGATGTATTTCAAGGATTACTGGTAACACAGTAACCAAGTAAATAGGATAAAATGTAATGTATACAAATATTTAGTTATGGCAAACACAACGCAAAGTCCTAAACTTCATAAAATATTTATGGAAGCGATGACGCAGAACGCAATTTGCGAAGGAATAGGCTGTACCGCTTTCGGATCCCGACGATCTCGCCTAATATTATGCAAATGCGACCGCGGGCCGTTTTGTGTTTCTGCAAATTGTTTTATACGCGGACGATAACATAGGGCCGATGCACAATATTCTTAGTATAAGTAGACATCTTTATCTTAAATGGAATCGAAAATTAATTCATGAATTTTCATCCTTAACTATGATACAACGAAGGAACTTTTAAAAAATAAATAATAGTTATTTGTGCAAAAAGTGAGCAAATTTGTTTTTTGCTGCGAGTGCTGATTTCGGGTCCCGAGCAAGCGAGGGATTCTAAAATTGAATCACGAGCATAGCGCACTTGCTGTGCTCGTGATTCGAAAAAGGCACGCTCAGGATTTTACAGTTGAATCACTAATCAACTGTAGAATCCTGAGCGTGTTTTTCGTGGCTTTCGTTTTCGAGCGTGGCTTTCAAGATGCAAATAATTTTGCCGTCGTATGGCACACATTACTTTTCACTTCAGCAGCGAGAACATAATAAGTATTACTTAGAAGATAACACAATGAACAGGAATAGATTTAAATGACGTTTTTATATCTATTCTTTTTATTATTAAACAAAATGATGCTAAATATTCTAAAAGTTAAGGGTGCAATTATTGCAGTACTGCAAGTTTATAGTTGTAGTTTTTACGCGACCAGTTTAACGGCGATGTTTTATTCCCGCTATTTTTTAAGGTACGTTCAGAAACAGCGCCCGCGATGTTTTATTTTTCAAATGTTGGAAATAGAAGTAATTTGAAATACTTATGCTTTACTCATTGTCCTATGCAATACATTAAATAATTTAAATAAAAAACACGGTTACGCATTTTACAAATATCTTTCCAATTTAGTTTATTTACGCGTTTATTACTTGTATTTGTCACTCGTCCTTTATTAAGGATGAAAAAGTGACAGTGTGCAGTTTAATTCGGAAGTTCTTCGTGGAACGTTTCTTTCTTAATCTATGGTGGCACTGTTTATAAAAAAATAAAAAGTTACTTTGTCTCACGTAGTGGGCAAAATCGCACTTTGCCCACCGTTTTTACGCTGCAAAACTTACATGTTTGGGCTGCTGAAGTAAAAAAAATATTTATTTAACCATGACTTTGTGCGCGGAAGCCCTACTCATGCGTTTTTGTGTTAACGGAATTTTTGGTCATTACAATTTGCCTTACTGTATAAAATTTAACTTTATAACAATTGTCTTAATAACATATTTAAAAATCAGACTAAATCAATATACTATAATTTTACAACATAAAACTTAAAATATCCAAAAACAAGTTTTATTCGGGAGATCTAATACAGTTCTTTTATACTTTGTCTTCCCGCCAACCCATCTGACGTTTTTCTATTCCCTCCGAAAGCCTTTTTTTTTTAATTTGACAGTTGGCCACGTCTCGTTCCGTCACAATAACTTTGTAAGTTCGCGGAAGAAGTGAAATAACTGGTGATGTGGGGTAGGAGGCAGCCTCGCGTAAACATCGGGGAACCTGATAATGTTAGCAATTAACAACTTCGAATTAACGGGGGATTCCGTTTCACAATTAAAAGTACTGCGGCTTTATTATCTATCCGGTTGACTGACGAAGTTACCACACGAAAACCTCTGGAACTTAGCCTCGTGAGTGGTGGGAAATTAAATTTGGCGGCGAGTTATGGCGATAAGTTTTTGCGACTTCGTTTTATCAATTCAGTTATAACTCACTAAAATTTTCGAAAATTAAATGTTCTGCGAAAGATAAAGAGATATTTTGTAATTTATCGTCCGCTGTTGCTCTCTCGTAACTCTAGAGATGGATTCGTGAACTAAATTTTACAATAATTTATCGTTCGGTCAGCTGTAAACTGCCCAAGTGTCTTGTCCCAGGTTTGGGTGTGTGAAAGAAAAGTTTTGAAAATATGAAATTACATTAAAATATATAAACCATATAGGACATCTAAAGCCGCAATAGTAGGATCATACCAGATTTGGCTAGGCAGGGGAGGAATCACTGGCAGTGAAGGTGACTTCACGCCGATCTCATGTGAGAAAGAGGTACTGGTACCCGGACGCGCCGGCCCAATTCGGCTACAAGTTTGGCGCTTCTTCTAATTTATATATAAAGTCATACATATTATAAAGAAGAAAAATTTTAGTCTTTGTTTGAAATGAATAGGCTCAGAAACTACACGACCGATTTGAAAAATTCTTTCACCATTAGAACCCTACATTATCCCTTATAAATATAGGCGATAGAATGTTTTCAAAAAAGTTAGGGATCCGTATGAAAACTTCGATAATGTAAACACACATGCAAAAGAGCGAGCCGCCAGTCGTATATAGTTAAAGAATTTTATTGCCACCACGCTACAACCAAACATTTTAACTTTATTAATCTGTATAGATTACTAGCGGCCCCGTCAGACGTTGACTTGTTCGAACTATTTACAATGTTCTATTATCCTATTATATTATTCCCGTCCCGTTCCCGTTCCCCTACCTTTTCCCGTTACATTAGAAAATTTAATATACTGGCAAAGTATTTTAAATTCCCTGATTTTGCGCGCAACTTTCACATAAATTATTATTTATTATATATATTTTGGTCATTACAAATACAGTCTGTTCGAAAATTAAAATTTTGTATTTACGTTATTAATGTAATTTTTTTGTTATAACTATCACTGAATTATTATTTTTGTATTTTATTAACTTACTATATTGCAATAATTCAAAACTCAAACCCAAATTTTCTTATTCTTAGACTTTTTTACAAGTTCATATGAAAGTCATGTGCATAATTTTCATACTTTAGCGATAAAATTTACGACTTTAAAGCTAAATTTATAAGGGTTCCTAGCGCCTTACACTAAGAAGAGCCAGCAACAACTTCAGTCCAGAATATTTTTTTTCTGAAGTTATACATGAATATAATTTAAATTCATATTATATGTAATAAACCTATGGATACATTATATTCGAATAGCAGCGTCGAATTTGGTTGCACTTTGTTATAACATCTATTCTAACACAAAAAATACATTCATATATATAGAGCCTCAATAGCACAACGGTATAAGGTATGGACTAAAATCCGCAAGGTACCCGGTTCAAACCACACGGTCGGATATAATAAAACTGTTGGAATATTAAACATAAAGTTTTCCGAACGATTCTTTGGTTTCCGTAATAGCCGCGTGTGGCGCTGTACAGTGGCTATATGGGGGACTGTTGTGTCCTTTCTCTTGCTCGTCTTGTAATATGTAGTTTACTTTGTTAACCTAATCCGGAACATGTCAATAAATCTGTAAAGCTTCAATTGTCTTTCAATAACCTGCTAACAAAAACACAACCACTGATGAAGGCTCAATTTTGCGCGATATGCATACTTTCTACTATTTATATTTTGCTGACAACGCGTCTTGAAATCAGTTTTATTTACGTCGTGAAACGGTATGTCACAAACAGCTTCCTCTCTATAATATTAGTTATCGAATACATAATAAAGGTTTATATATTTAAACTGATTATAATTTCCTTTCTAAAATAGTATATCAGTGGGTAGGAAGCCCTAGAGACGTCGTAACTTTTTGTGTTCGCTTCTAATGAGCTCGGGTCCTCAGTGCCTTGCGTAAACGGAAACATATAAATTAATGTTATTATTAGCTTAAATTTGCTTTCTAGAACTGCGAAATCTATACTAATATATGAAGCTTTAGAGTTTGTTTGTTTACTTGAATCTCAGCAACTACGGGTCCGATTTGAAAAATTCTTTCAGTGTTAGATAACCCATTTATCGAGGTAGGCTATAGGCTATATTATATCATCATGCTAAATGTTTTCACCTAAGTTTACGAGGACAAAATAGCGGGCACAGCTCGTGCTAAGCTTAGCTAAATTGAATACATTTTTCTGCTGCAGGATTTTACTCTTTTCATATTCGTTTTTTTGTATACTCGACCAACAAAATTGGTTTGCCAAACTAAGTTCGAATTTTGTTTGCACGTCAAAAAGTTAAAGTTAAGTCGTGCTTGTTACGCATTACGTTAATTTCTGACAATAACTCTTAACTAGGAGCTGTCATTCAAAATGGCAAAGCACTTTCTTGGTCGAATATACAATGAATCCTGTGCTCTTCGCCAATATTATCTCTCTCAAATGGAAAAAGAAACGCCGATTTTAAAACATTTTTCACTGATGCTCTACTGCTATTAGCTAACAGCGTAATTTTTACACGATAGATAGCTAAATCGTAGGTTGTATTTAAGGTCAAGGCGTCTTTGCCCTTATATTCAAAATTTCACTCTCTTCGCCTCGATGTCCCGATTTATACCTCTTATTTCAGGGAAGGCAAAAAAGAAAAGAAAGAAAGGAATAGTGGAAAGATTATTTATAAATACTAAAAAATGCAGAATTTTTCTTCAGAATACTTTAAATAAACTTTTGACTGACGTGCTATGTACAATTATAATTTCATAAAACATTGAGCCAGTGTCACGTTTTGTGGAAAATACATTAAGGAGACTGGTTTAGGCTAATATCAGACGAGCCAAAATTCGGGGAAGCCAACGTATGCCAAGTCCGCTAGTTCGAATAAAAATAACGTTGAAATTTTATTTCTTACTAGTTGTTACCCGCGACTTGGTCCACGTAAAAAGAAGTGAACAATTTGAGCGTAAGGATATATAGCTTTCCTCGATAGATGGGGTTTCGAATACTGTAAACATTTTTCAAATCGAACCAGTGGTTCCTAAGATTAGCGGTGACATTAATCGGGTCCCACTGTTTTACGTGCCTTCCGAAACACGGAGGAGGTCGGATATCAAATATAAATCAGTGTTAGAATGGGTCACCCATCTATCACACGGTCGCAGCCAGAGCAACCTAACTTGGCGATCAACTCAAATGCCGAGCACTGATTAGGCCACGACCTCCTAAAATAAAAGCTTTCAATCTATTTTATGTTTTAAACATAAAATAGATTGAAATGTTTTAAACATAAAATAGATTAAAAGCTTTTATTTTAGTAAACTCATTTTATGTTTAATAAAACTTTAAATGACAATGATTAGTTACGGTAAAAACCATCTTTTATTAGTAAAATTGACATAGATTAATCAATAACAAAAAAAAATCTTTACCTTTCTGTTCGTTTTTAATGAAAATTAACTTAATATGGAAATAAATAGTACTAAAAATTTACATATAACGAATGTTATGTCCGAAGGATGCTTAAAATGTACACTAGAGCCATTTTCTCCCAGGCGGCCACTACAGCAGTGTTCAGCGCACTAAGTGCCTCTGGGGGGCAAAAAAAAAAAAACAACTTATAGTCCGAACACAAACTTTCCAAGTTGGAGGGAATTTTTAAATCTAGAAGTTTTACTTGCAGTCAGATGTTAGACTTTCCTAGTGTCTATTAAAAATATAATATATCTACGCTAATATATCTATACATAAGGTTAGGAAATCCCCGATCTAAACCATTCTAATCTACTTGGGCATATATACTTTTTAATAACAACAAGAAATGCCAAAGTCCCCCCTTTAACGCGATAGCTTTATTCCACATTATAGGTGAACGCGTTGTAGGATTATTCTCGTACAACGTATTTGTACGGCCCCGAATGCGCAAAATTACAGATTACAGTGTAGTGATTGATTTTACATAAAAAGCAAAAATATTTTCTGTAGTCATATCGATAAAAAACATCCCTCAAATCGACGTATCCCCTAAAAGAACTGGGATATTATAATGAAGCCTGTAATGCTCAAAGAGATGCGTATCGCATTTGTATTGTAAAGAATGCGATAACAAGGTTACCTCGTTCTTCTTTCTTCGAATTTTTTTTCCATCCGAAGAAAAGGAATTCTTCTTAACTAATACAAGCTCAGAAGTGTTGTATGGATAAAAAGTCTAGCGGCTGGTGAAAGTTAATAGAAATAGCCAAAAGCGTATCAAGACACGCTTGTATAGAAGGGTTCCGTATCTGATACGCAATAAACGTATTTGTTAAATTATTTCAAAGGTCCGATTTCGTTCAGAATAATGTTCATAATGAGTTTTTAGCATGTCCTATCAACGTGGAAAATTTACAGTCTCTACGTCTAGTAGTTTGGAAATGCTAGCGGGGCCCTTACGGGCAGACAGACGGACGAACGAACAGAGCGAAATTATAAGGGTTACTTGTAGTACAACGGAACCTTAAAAAGAAGATACATAATTAATATTTATATTCATGACATGTGTTTAGTAAGGGATCGAAAAAAATCAATGATCTAAAAAACAAAATACAATTATTTTAAATAATAGAAGGAAATATTTGAACTGGAAAAGAACATTGAAGGCAGTGAATGAGGTTTCATATACGCTCCAACAAGCGTTAGGTGATTACTAATATAGTCTGACAAATGACTCAATAATGTAAAAACATGAAAGAAATCACGCTTATATAATTACACCTATTAATACACGTATAATCTTTTACTGATTGCTCGTACGAGTTTCTTGTTGGTTCTTCCTGGTATCACAACACTTCCGAACCAGCGGTAATCAAATCAGATCCGAACTCCTTTATTGACTTATGTTTTTTGCAAACTCTTGTGAAAGTCATTTTTAGCTGATATTAGACCTTAATCTGGCCCTATCGAAAAAACCTTTCTAGGCGAATGCCTTCATTTACCTATTAACAACTTCCCTGACCATCATGTACGTCTCGAGGCTTTCGAGATTTCCGGTTGATGACCTTTCGCTTCTATATGTATAGATTTTTTTTTTAAATTTATTTATGTATAAGAAATTACAAAGTTTGTTTGTAATAATTTAAATAATCTTGTGATAATATATTATTTATAAGTCATATATGACTTAGAACTAAGTTTGCACTACATTTACATTAATTAACTTTTCAATCGAACTTATCCAGTCTATCTAATTAAATCTTGAACTGGAAGTCTTGCTAATTTTGGTGAAAAACTTGAAGTTAATGATATATTTAGAGATCAAAAATAAAGTAATCGAAAAAAAGCAAATGAATCAAGTTTGAAAAACTCCAGTTTCTAATATTTTTTTATCAATTTTCGCAGATCTTCAGCCGTACAATTAAGCATTAAAAATTGAAATATAATTTGAAAATTCAATTATTTGTGGATGCATGTACATGATTTGAGCAACATATTTGAAAGTCCAAGCCATTATCTAATGCAGGCATTGCCATAGAATTCTGCTGTAACGAATGTTGCTATCAACAGGGTATAAAGAGTTATGACCGGCAATTTATCAAACAAGAAGCAAAGTTAATATCGGCGGAGGCAATAGCCGAAAGTAATCTTCACATTTTCCCCCCCAGTTCTATTCCCAGCAATAAATGTAGGTAATGAATGGACGAATATGATACTCGTAAAAACGAACCTGCTGTTAATGTTCGGTACGTATAGATTCCAGAAGACCGTGGGTGTTGAATTAGTAAAGACCTTTGGTTCTCCAGAGAAGCAGAGAACGACATTGGGCATTTAAGTGATGTAATTCATCGCTCTCAGCCTCAATAACTCTGCGTGTAGCTTTATTTTAATAATTTAATATGTTTATAATGAATATTTCATTACAATATTAGCACTTGCATATCCTCCCTTATATAAACTATAATTGTGCCAAATTTTATACTCTTTCGTCCGTGCAATCCATGTAAAATGGTACGAAAAGTTTTAACGTATTAAGATATAGATTTATGTTAATGAAATGACATTTTTGTTTACTACGAAAGGACAGCCAGAAGACGTAACGTCCGAGTTCGCGGTTTTCAGAGTAGCGTTGTAGCCCATTCGTGGCCTCTTTACGAGCCATAAATTGCCTTTTATGTATGTTCCACGATCGAAAAGCTGAAAATTGTGGGCTCGATACGCGACCAAATTTATAATAGGTCACAACTCCTTACATTACCACAGAGACATCTTAACAATTCTTTCGCCCTTTCCGTAAAAGTTGATTGTTCAAAATTGGATTATCCATTCAGAAAATTACACCACACAAAGACAAAGACAGACAGAAAAAAGTTTTAAAAATTGTCTATTATATTTAAACACCTATGATTTTTAAAGGACTAAAAATCATAGGTAGATCATAAATATATTTATATACTGAATATAATAGATATATTTATTTTTCCTTGTCCTCTTTTCTTAGCAGTATCACGTTCTAGTGCCGTGGTCCGCTTAAATCGCAAAGTATTTGGCTGTGGGGTGAATTCAGGTGACCGACTGCCGTCTGACATTTTCCCCAAAACTTCATAATCTCACGAATAATATCACTCAGTGACATTATCCGGGGCTCATTGTTTTACGTGACTTTCAAAGTACGAAGGAATTTAGAAGTTTTGAAAACCAATGCTAGAATGGATCACCCATCTATTTACCGGCCGCGATAAGGCCTGCTTAGCCTTGCAATCGAGGAAAATGTCGGCCACTGTTTATGCTACGACCTCCTCTATAGATAGGTTTATTTTTTTATATCCTTCGAATTACAAAATGTCAACTTCAAATAAGGGTGGAAGCGGAAACAGATTGAATATTTACAAAATGTCACAGAAAATAATATATTTCGAAGTCTTAGAAGTTGTTAACGGCCGCAGGTGTTCCTGTCGGCTCATCTCGCGTTACACATTTTTCTCTCACAACTTTCCAATTCGTATTTTCGCGAGCAAATCCTAAGATTCATGACACTGGAAACTTATAAGGTTATTAATTTTGATTCAGGATACCAAAATATAAGTGTTGGGAAATGTACAAAATATACTTATTCTTTTGGGTTTGGATTAACTAAAAGATGTAGTAAAAATCTCTTTTTTAATTTCTTATATGTTACAAGGGGCAAACAAGCAGGCGGTTCACTCCAATGACCTCCGACGCCCATGGACATTTCCATAACCAGGAGGTAACAGATGAGTTGCCGGCCTTTAATGACAAGTTCAAACCATCGGGACGCAAAACGCGGCAACAATACCACCGCTTGACGTAACAGCATTGTCGCCACTTCACGCCGATCTCATGTGACAAAGCTACAGATACCCGGACGCGCCAGCCCACTTCGGCTGTAGACCAAAAGGACATCAGGCGTAGTGCTGCCTCTAATTAGAAAAGATAGAAGTAAAGGAAGCTGATGGAGTAAAATGATATAAAGTTAGATGGAGAGGATAGTAAGGATGCGGATATTATTGTCAGGGACGATATAGAGGAAGTGACAATAGCAGCTAGGGTATTCCGGAGTCGCGCACTCGTAATGGATCTGACCAGTTATCGAACAGATAAAAAAGACACATGTGAATGGTGTTATATGGCACGGTTGTTCTATTTTTTATTAATTCACAGTTTGAAACTTGTTTGATTTGATTGAATGTTAATGATACCTCTCACTACCAATATCTCTTAATGCTCTCTCTGACACTAAAATATAACGACTTAAGCTGGCTTAACTTAGTCGCCCCAAATTGTTACCCCTACCAATATGTATCTCTTTCTCGTAAATATTACGAGCTTTTGCTTTACTTAGTGAGTAAATTAATATTGGCTTTATATAGAATCGTGGTACATCCATCCCCTGGACACAAACTAAATCTACACTACATGTTTTTAAATATTGGTACTAAGTGGTTTAAGTTCAAGTGGTAACTTTTGAGCTGGTTCATAATTTTGTTCTTTATTGAAGAATAATACTGCTTTGAAGACAACTAGGGTAAGGGAAGAGTACATTTGCAAATCAGAAACTTTAAAATGATCATGGTAACAACTTTGATGCTAAACAATGCGCCCGGCTAATCAGCTGTGAGAAAGAGAACATTAATCTAGATTTTAGATTTGCTTGTAATACTTGTCCTTCTTAATTTTACTAGGTAGCTGCTTTTAGAGGATACTGTGGATAAGTAAAGTCTGCTGAGATTATCGTTAGGCAGTTATTAAAAGATAAAAAAAAACATTAGCCCAGAACACCAATCACAGCAATAAGGCAAGTTTGCACTTGTTCGAACTTACATATCTACAATTTGGTACAATAGAGTCAGATGTTAATTGCTTTAATTGTACCGCCTTTGCCAAGTTCGATGAATAAAATCACTCGTATAAGCTTCGCGCCTATGCCGAGATTTAATTAAAATGGACGCATTTCAACGAGGCTTGTTGTCAATGTCGCTCGTTCCAAATAAAGTAATTTCAACCTTCTATTACTTCAGGTCGAATTTGTTGAACACGAAAGAGTAATTACAGGCGCTGTAGTCGCTAATAGACGCCGACATGACACTACATGACGTGACACTGGATATGGCCGCTACTACGAGTATACACATTGTCAATTTTATCTTGATCCTGTCCAGGGCTTTGGTCTTGTAGAGAAGTAACAAAACACGGTTTTACGTCCAGGGGGTGGATTCCTTTTTATCGGCCCTATAGCAGGTCATATCTACTACCTGAACGCCATCCCGGATGCTGTCACTCCCCCTTTATTGTCCGTGACATCAGTATCCACATCCTTTCTTTATCTAATTTGAGCCGGTACCAACATCTATATCTTACATAAGATCGGCTCGAAGTGGTAGCAATGCTATCTGTCACATCAAATGATTTTTTTTATAGAACAAGCGGCAAACGGTTGGAATGAATAAAACATTTTTGTCTTTGACTATATGTTCTGGTTACAACTCCCATTTTGGTACAATAGATGTAGATCTTATTTTAGCAGGTTATATATGGCTGTATATTGTGGAGCATACGGATTACTCTCGTTTCCAAATGAAGTACAACCAGATATAACAAGCAATCTGTCGAACGCGCGGTGGTCATTACAGGCACTGTAGTCGCCAACAGAAACAGAGTGACGTAAAGTGCTTGTACTCGATATGCTTCGGTACTACGAGAATACGCCTCGTCAATTTCCACTTTGGTTAGCTCTTGACACGGTCGAAGGCTTTGTTCCTTTGCCAATTGAACATGGTACACATTATCTGTGATAATACAGTTTAACCGACTTTGAATATAAAGATATTCTTATTTAGATATATTTTTTATGTGAAATTTGCGGTGGGTCAAACCGACTGTTGTTGATGTGATATATATATGTCATATATATTATCACATATCGACGTAACATTGTGTTAATAATGTTATAGATCACTTAGAACCATATATTTTTTTATGTTATTAATAATTAAATATTAATAGTGCAGCATCGGTGATTCAGTGGTAGAATGCTCGCCTGCCACGCGGGCGGCCCGGGTTCGATTCCCGGCCGATGCAGAACATATTTTTGTGAATATTATTATTGTAACTATGTATATCTACGTTCGCATTTGCAATACCAGTTTAAACATTATTTTTTACAAATAGAAATAATAATTCACAATAGGGATTCATAATAATATATATTACTAACTGTACCCCACGACTTCATCCGCGTCGGCCACCCTTACCACTTAGGAGTATGAAAAATAGATATATGCATATAAAATTTCATAAAAACCGTTTCGGAGGAGTATGGTAACTAACATTGTGACAAGTTAATTGTTCTTCTAATCTAGCTTTGTTTAATGAACTAAATTGTAAGATTCATTCATAAATTTTTAGTGTTTTAGAAATTACAAATATTATTGTCAAATGTAACTTATTATCTCTACAATATTTTTATCTATAATAATATATAAAGCTGAAAAGTTTGTTTGTTTGCTTGAACGCACTAATCTCGTGTTCCGATATGAAAAATTCTTTCAGTGCTAGATAGCCGATTTATCTAGAAAGGCTATATATGCTATATATCATTACGCCAAAATTGAATCTATTTTTTTTACCTAATTTAACGCGAACAAAGTCGCGGGTAATAATATATAAAGCTGAAGAGCTTGTTTGTTTGCTTGAATATGCTAATCTCAGGAACAACTTGTCCTATTTGAAAAAATCTTTCAGTGTTAGACAGTCCATTTACCTACAATTTTTCACCTAATTTTAGGCGAACGAATTCGCGGGGCGTGAAGTGGCTGCAATGCTGTCACGTCAAGTGATTGTATTGTTGTCGCGTTTCGTCGTCGTCGTCGCGGAAGTCATTTATGTATATGATTTTGTTTCAATATAGAAATCCTAGTATATGTGTGTGTATAATGTTAACATTAACGTCAAAATGCCCTATTGTAGCATTCATAACTCGAAAACAAAATAAAAATGTCAGCCGTTCCCGACATAATACCATTAGAGTAGAGTGCAAACAACTTCAAGAAGAAAAAAATATTCGTTTTTGGGAAAAGTAACTAAACTGCATAATTACCCATTTTCTTTGTTTTTTATGTTTTTTTTAGAAATGAATAGTAAAAATATTGTCGGTTTCCCTTCTAGTCCTCTTATATTAAAAGCTTGAGCTAAGAGTGTATGCAAGAATAACCCAGTTTGAACCTGGCACCTTGCGGGTTTTAGTCTATCCCTTCTACTGTTGAGCTATGGAAAACAATTGCACTAATTAACAATGTCTTCAGTGGATGCCACACAATTAGTTTCTGATAACTTCTTAACTTCTTCTTGACTCTTTCTTCTATAACTTCTTTTGTGTTTGTCCACTTGACTTTGTCATTTTCCTCGAAAGGTATCAAATTTCATTTTTAATTTCCTGGAAGGTTGGTGCGAAAAGATTTGGCCAAAGTCTTCATGTTGTCGGAGCCAGACATAATTTCATTTGAATGATCATGTAATATGGCCGGGGACTTTGTGTAGCTGCGCCAAGTTTTGTAGAAAAAATATACAAATAGTTGGAGCTATATGTAGCATACGGTTAATATGGTATTAATTGTAAACAAAAAAATTCTTCAAAGATAAATCGATGTAACGAATTAAATTTTTGGCCAAAACTGTAAACAAATAGTTATTGATTTTATTTTTTACGAGTTATAAAGCTTATCTATAAATTTGAATATCGAAAACGGATGTATCCATATTTGCAATTATATAATGACAGGTAATAAAAACTTATTCTCTATTTGAATAATACGAACAAATGTAAAATATTTTTTTATTGTACTATTGAAAATAATTTATGTATTTCGTAATAGTTATCAATAGCTATTATACATATTTAACGTCATTTTTAATCTGTTTTCCGTTAGTTCCTTAATTCTCAGTCACAGGATCATATACGTCACTATCTAGCTGAATTGGCTCAGGAGTGTATCGTTAAAACTACCTGAATTTACTGACGTCGCATTAGAGAATAACAAAGATGAAAATAGTAAAAAAATAACCACCTAGAAATATGTAAAAATTTCTTACACTAACTAAAGTTTAGCCCAATCAGTAAGTAACTTTTTTTATGGAAGAGTGAACTCTCCTAGCACAGGTAATCATTTACTCAAAAGGTTACTCCAATCATAATTGAGAAATTGTACAACAATGTGGCTTAAAAAAAGAATAATGAATGAAAAAATAAAGCCCAGTTAAAATTTAAATAGTCTCAAAATGCATACATAGATTTATCAAAAAAATAATTAATATTTTCCTGCCGTATTAACAATTTTGAACTTTTCCCTCTATTAGTGTCTTAATTTTATGGCGCGCGCCAAATGTTGTTTTTTTAAATTTGATATCATTTTTACAAACTGTACATCTGGCCATTAGCCTATGATATAAAAAAAATAATAATAAAAATTCAAAGTAAGTATTTCATGTTATATGTAATTTGATTAGCAAATTGATTTAAGTATCTATATTTAAAGTAAAAATTAACAGTTTTTATTCAAAATTTTCTAACCTGTGTGTAATGTATTTATTCGTTTATAAAAAACAAACAAGATCAAAAATACAAAAAAAAAATAAAAAAAACTACTTACAATATGTGTTTACGGGAGCAGTGATAATATTTGATATCGTCGCATAAAACACAATACCTATGATAATTATACTTGTACGAGTATATCCCATTTTGAAAAATTCAATTCAAAATTATCAGTCGTTATCGAATTCGAAAGTAATCAATACAAAATTACTAGATTGAAAAACCCTTATATCTTTTTCGTAATATGTTGTCACATATTCTAACCGTATCGAAACATTAGCCAATATATGTTAGTTTCGGATAAAGGGATTCTTTTTTGCAGATGTACTGATATTCTTCTAAATTTTGGTGCGCTCGTGACCAAATCTGTGCCAAAACTAAACTACCTGCGGGTCTTTTCGTCATGAAGTGTAGCGTAGCTTCCTGCTAAGCGTACGAATTGAATTTGGTACTAGCGATTATTCGTGACTTTGCTTGCCTAATTGTGTTTTACCTCTTTTCACTGATATGCGAGTCGTCTGGGCATTATTCTTTTACAAGTGAATATTTATTACGATACCAGATATATTCATATGAAGTAATAGGACTTACATACTAATTCGTTTTAAAAATATTTAGCTGTTTTTTTTTACAGTGTGCCTCACGGTACCTTCGTTACTTTAAAATGATAAAACCAAAGGTATTTTTTATTTTTTTTTATTTAATAAGGCCATTAACGACATATACATTATATAAAAACAGAATTACATGGTATATAAAAAAAACTTAAATGCTATATCAATTATAGATGGCTACAGCATGCATACATGAACCATTACAAACTATTTTTTTTGTCAAAAATTTATAATTTCAAAATAGTAGAACAAGAATACTTAGTAGTTATAAAGTAAAAAAAAAACTGACCTAAAATATGTTAATAACAATAATAAGTTCATTAAAAATAATAAATAAGTATTGACAATAAATTAAATTGAACTAATTAAAAGGATTATAATTTAATTAAAATATTTGATTTGCAATCAAAAAATATTGAACTCAGCTGTTTTTGATTTTTAGAACAACGATTGATTTTGATATATATCAATTCGGATGGACGGATGGACGGAACGAAATTATAAGGGTACCTTGTAGTACCACGGAACCCTGAAAAGAGATTCGTCTATTTAAATAGCATGAGCAGCCATAAGTTAACTGTTTAGTAAACATGATACAAAAGGTCGATTTTAAACCCGCCATTTAATAAAGCCGCGTAGCGTGAGCCGCGCCCACCGAAATACAAATGGGCTTCGGCCAATCGTTATAAAACAACAAATTACTATTATAAAGGTCTTAAAACTATTTTTAACCGACTATAAAAAGAAAGTTCTCGATTCAAGTGACCGCTGTGTGTGTTACTCATATGTTCGCAAAAAGGGGGTTCTGGAATTGAAAATACGTACCTACGTAAAACGAAAACTTTCAGTACCATATTACGAAAATTGCGCGGACGGAAGAGTATGAAATTTGTCTATATACACTAGCATTGTGCTAAAGTTTTTACTCTTTAGTGCGCGCAATTTTCCAAAATTGGTACCTAAAGTTTTTATAGTATAGTATAGTATAGTATAGTATATTGACTGTACAAATTAAGTTGCATTCGATTGTCTACCTTAAGAAGAGACGTCCGTCGGTCAAGTAATCCTATGTATGGTTGATATTTTACGAACAACTAGCTGTGCCCGCTGATTAGGTACAAAAAAATAGTTTCAATTTTGGCGTGATGATATATACCCTAAAGCCTACCTCTATAAATGAGCTATCTAATAATAAAGAATTTTTCTAGCACAACAAACTTTTCAGGTTTATATATTAGTATAGATTCGAAAATAATTTAAGTTAAATAATACGCCTTTATATACATACCTTGTGAGGCAGTTTATTAACTGAACTCTGCTAAATTCTGGCGACCTGACGTTCAGACAAGTTGCAATTAGCCACAACTTTCCCCATTTGCATGTTATAAGAAAAGTTTTCAACGCGCCAACTCAAACTTCCAAGAATTCCAAATTTGAAATTATTTTACGTTGGGAGTTCACAACCGGGCGATTCTGAAATGAGATGACGACTCTGAATTAAATGTCACATCGATTTTTCGAATCGATCACACTGTATATTTATTACATTATAACTTATTATTATTTTATAGTTTGTGTCCATGTTGTTTAGAGTCTAGTTTATATTTGAATGCTGTATGTACCTATAACAGCGTTGGAAACTGAACGGAATTCATAATTAATTAAGTTTCTAAATGTATTTTCCACATGCTGCTGGTATATATTTGTATAAAAAATAAAAAAAAATAACTTACTAGCTGTTTACCTCGATTTTATCCACATAAAATGGCGAGAGCCCTTAGACCTCTTTAATTGAAGAATCCTTTCTTAGCGGATGTCTACTGACTATAAACTACCTCTCTGCCAAATTTCGCCTTTATACGCTCCGTGGTTTCGAGATTTCGTTTTAGGTGCCCTTTAGCTTTTTTATAAATGTATATGACATTTTATATATTTTTCTGATAGAAAGATGGCAAGAAATCATACGACCTGCCTGATCAATAATAATCACCGCAGCTTGTATTTACTTATTATTACATAGGTATTACTAACTTCACCTCAAACTTCTGGCAACCCAAAAGGTCGTTCCTTGTAGGATTATGGGATCCTAAAAAAGGGGGGCAGGCACCTGCGACTTTTTTTCGGTGAAAGTCGGGTACAAACCCATTTTGATAGGTAAAACATTAGTTCCCCTTCGTGACCGTTTGGCTTGAAGGTCGTGTCCGATTCAGAAACCAGATACGGTGGGATCGGCGGAACTCTAGCGGGGAGTGTCGATACTTAAAGGGCATCAAATTGCGCAACTGATGCAAATCTTGTTTTGTATTACATATTTTTTTATGAATGTACAGCGCCATCACTGTCGCTTAAAAAGATATGAGATATATCTCATATGATATGATATGAGATTCATGATCAGGTTTACGTAATTTTGTTTAGTTTAAATGAAAATTTAATATACTTTGGTCCAGTAGTTTTCATATCTGAACATTTTTTTATTTATTAATTTTTTTTACACATATGATTACTCCGATATTTATGAACCGATTTTGAGGATTCTTTTTTTGTTTAGTAGACCATATATCAGAGGTACTCCCATATAAATTTCATCAAAATCGGTCAAGCGATTTTGTTTCAGAAGGCACGTAAAACAGTGGGACCTGATTGATGTCACTGTGATATTAGTCGTATGGTTGTCGTGGGGGTTCCGAGGTTGATGTCACATGGCAATCGTTTATCTTAACTCGCCCCACAGCCAAACCCTCTACAATCTAAGTGGACCCTGGTATTTAACCGGGATAACGCTAGGAAGAAGAAGAAGATTTGAAAATTGATTTTTTTTAACATTTTTCATATCTCATCGTCATCCTATGTATTGACCAAGAAATTGGTTCGCCACACTAAGGTCGAATGTCGTTTGCACGTCAATTAGTTAAAAGGCTTATTTTTGCTTGTTATGTATTACGTTAATTTCTAACAATAATTCTTAGCAAAATTTTCTTTAACTAGGAGCTGTCATCCAAAATGGTTAAGCACTTTCTTGGTCGACTATACCTTGTTTCGTGCAAATAAAGAACTATCTCTTCATCAACGACGTTCTACCATAGGCCATAGAATAACTCACGAATGTCTGCCCTATACCTATTGAGCTAATGAGGTTCGACAACGGTTTAAACACCCCACAGTATTGCTAGAACCCACAGCCGTTGATAAATATCAGTGATGGTGGTATCGATCGCATAACGGACGCGTGCCACGTTTGATTGGTCGATTTGTCAGGTGACGGTTTTTGTCGCTACACAGTGGCGGCACCGCCAAATAAGCCGCCTAGTCTGGCTTGTCTTATCAAAATTATTATTATCGATTAACAATATCTGCCATCACAACTATACTATCATAATTATGAACGACGATAACTCAACAGGTAAAATTTAGGATAGGGATCTATATGAAAGAAGAAATAAAACATTTATTCCAACATAATGATTGAAACATATAACATAATTAACTTAAATATTAACGAAGACATTCTACAATAAATGGTGTGTACCGCCGCACGGAAAGTGTGTGCGGCTTAGCATTAGCCTCGTCTTTGTGTACGAAACACAAAGTACACGTTACTGATTTTCAGCCTACACCTTGGATGTGGTGCTTGGTTCAATCCTCAATCTCATTGAGCTATCGTCGCATCTTAGGGCACAAGAGTTACGTTTAGTTGAAGACGGAACGGACGGAATGTTAAGCACACCTAAAAGTATTTCAAATCCGTAATTGAGTATTATAAAAAAGAAATATTAGACGATTTATACAATGTAATTAAATTTTTCCTGTATGATTGATTTACCACATTAACAGTAAAAATATTAACGATGTAGCTCTTGGTATGCACTAATGCAACCCTGGACACGCCACTGCCGCTACCCCCTGTAGCCACCTGACAATACATTTAATTACTGCCTGTTATGACAGAATGTGGAACAGTTTGTAAGCTCGTCAACAGCTATTACAAAGTTTAACAGCAACTCGTTATTGGTTATTGAATAAAATTTACATAGTTGTTAGTTTGCAAAAGTAGATAGATAGCTTCGTTAAATTTTAAGTTTCTCTATACATTGGGTAACAGCGCTTGCTGTATTCCTTGGATGATTATTATAAATCACTACGGCAATCGGCAGACGTTGTCTTGCTTTGGGTTAGTTACTATTTACTAAATTCTATAATATTATCCCCGTCCCCGTTCCTTGACAATTTGTTATGTCAAATGGCATAAGGTTGCATTAGAAATAATTCATTATGGTGGTTAAGTATTCTTAAATTTTCAAATTTTTCGCCTAATTTACTTAATTTTTTTTTTATAAGAACCTTCTCCTGACAATAACAAACACACCAAAGAAATAATTAGCGAATTGGGTCCAGTCGATCACGCGTGATGCCGATACCGAAGGAAATAGGAATTCATTTTTATATTAAATAATATTCGTGATATATTTACGTGCTGTTAGTCCAATTATGAAGGAGCCTGACATTAAAGGTATTAATTAATGAATCGATCGTAATGGTCCCTCATTAATCACGTGATAGTTTTACCTCCACCTCTTCCCCCTAGTGATATGAGTGGGTAATTTACAATAACCTTGAACTACGGTGTATTGAGACTTTCTTGGACACTAACAAGTGTTACTAATAACAAGATCCCACCCCTCATGACCTTTGTTGATGTCTTTTAATCATTTATTTAAAGGGAGGTCCCTTTCAAGCCAGCTGTGATTTATAAACGTTTCCCATGGTTTATGTATATGAGGGGTATCTGTACGTGCTTTGGCGTGTATATGTGTAAGCAAAGGCCAACCTTTCTGCAGGGCTGTGCAACTGAAATTTCAACACCAAGTTTGGTTATGCTAGTCACATTTGTGCACGTTCCAAACATTAAAGATAAGTTGTCGCTGTTGACGGACACGTCTTGGAGGATCGTCGTCATGTAGAAGATGAAGTATTCGGAGGAATTGTGTGGACTAATACCGGTGATCTACCTACAGAGATCGCGGCAGAACTCGACATCACACCCACACTATGTCGATGTTTAAAAATCCACAATAGAATCAACTTTGTGATGCGATGGTTGCCAGATTCCACTTCGGTTTGCCTGATTCCATTTTTCTCAACTGTCTCTACTTTTTCCGTAAAGAATCTGCGAGCTTTCTGGTACCAGGATCCGCAAAATTGCAAAGGATGTAAACGTCACTAGTCATCCTCATAATTCTTACAATCGCACGATTAATATTACAATGACATTAATCGGGAACCACTGTTTTAAGTGCTTCCGAAACACAGAAGAGGACAGGGGAATATATTTTGAAAAAAAAAAATAAACCAGTGATAGAATGTATTATACATCTATCACACCACATAAACTAGCGATCGACTCCAGCTATTTATCCTTCGCTATTGACTAAGATACGATACTCCCTATAACGATGGGAAATCGGATATGCTCATAGTGTAGTCGTGAATGTAGATCAATATCTCCTTGTACAGCACTATCCTGTGTAGTTTAATATAGTCATTAATTTAGTATATAATCCCTTTGCTTGAGCTTGCTTGCATTCAGTTCGTCCGAGCTCACATCTTGTGCCGTTAATTGCAGGATAGTCTACTTTGATTACACAAACGTCGTACGTGTAATCAAAGGGCTTGTACTGCATGCAGGCTTTGAATACGGGTCCATTTAACTATGCTAGCGATTTTCAATGCGCTCACAGTCTGCATAGATGCGAAACTAATACGGAGCTAGATAGGTATCGATAAGATCTTCAGGCTTTATCATAATGAAAGAGATGCAGTATTAATTCCAGATTAAATAGGAAAGTAATATTACTAAAGACAAAGTGTCCAGCGTATAATATTTAGGATTAGGGTATTAATAATCAGGATTCATAGTTCAGTGGTAAATGGACGGACTGTAATGTATAAAATAATGAAACCGTCAAAGTCCGCTAGGCTTACACAAGCTTAAAAAAGCTGAACTGGTGAAAAGAACTTATTCACGAGAATATTAACCATTTAGGGGCCCTCCCCGGCATCGCACCGGTGTTTATTGAATTTTTCCTATGCATGGAACTTTTTTGACAAAAATCTATCGCCTTTTATCATAGGGAATACTGTATTAATGAAATGAAATCGCTCCAGTAGTTTTAGAGCCTATTCAATGCAAGCAAACTATCAAATCTTTCTTCTTTGGAGTGTAACGGATGGTTTTATTACTACGGCGCGATGAGGTGAGGTGTGACGAGAGGCTAGTTCTGGAGGGTGGAGGAGATGAGAGGAGAGGGGAGGTAAAGAATGGAAAAGAAAGGAAAGGAAAGAAAGGAAAGGAAAGGAAAGAAAGGAAAGGAAAGAAAGGAGAGTGAAAGAGAAGAGGAGTGTATTCATTGGGAGCGTGGTTTATTTTTAAGAACTCGAAGAAGAAATAATTTAAGAACGCGATTATTTTTGTTTGTTATTAAAAAATACACATAAAGGGAATGGTGAAAATATGGATGTTGAAGAGAGTCCAATATACCAGAGCCAGACCAAAGTGTGTGTGTGTATTCGAGGAGGTCGTGGCCTAATCAGTGGTCGGCATTTGAGTCGATCGCTAAGTTAAGTTGCCTTGACTGCGACCGGATGATAGATGGGTGACCACGGCTAACGAGATAAAACGAAACAATACGCCGTCCGTACACCTCTAATTGTGTGCCCTTCTTGTTGAAGATTGTCGTGGATTAAGAGAACTAGTTGTTACCGGCGACTTCGTTCGCGTAAAATTAAGTGAAAATTTTTATGCGTGATGATGCCTGTAGCCTTTCTCGATAAATGGGCTATCTAACACTGAAAGAATTTTTCAATTCTGAACAGTAGTTCTTCAGATAAGCGTGTTCAAGCACACAAACAAACAAACTCTACAGCTTTATACATTGGTATAGATAAGATATAAGATTCTAGAAGATCCAAAGATTCTAGAATACCTTGCCAAAATTTATTTCTGTCTGCTAGCAGTTGCCAGCTCCAGTTTCTCTATGTATAAAAGCAGAAGATCACCTAACACGAAATATCGAAAAGCGCGGCATGTATACTGATGAAATTAGGCGTGACTTCTGATAGACCATTTTTTCATAACGAAAAATTACCCAACTGAGTTTGTTGCGGGCTCTTCATAGTGCAGATCGCGAGGAACCTTGTAAACTTAGTGGTGCGGTTGGTTCTGAGTTCTTCTCCAGCTCAGCAATGTCGTTGTAAAATGACAGAAGTTCGTCCCCTATTTCTTTTTTCGACTCCTGCCATAGATAAAAAACATATTATTATATACCACGCTCCATTTGCCTCGTTTTTATTTGAAATTTTTCTTAAGGTAATGTGAATTAAGTTACTTCAAATTAAAAAAAAAAACTTTTCCTAATTATTGTAAGCTATTAAATACTTTTTCTTTTGTATATCTTTCTAATTAATCTTACTGTGTACATGTTTCTTCTTTTTCTATGTCTTTGTATATTTATTTATATGTTTTATGCATATAAACTGATATATTTCTTATAATTATCCATACATATACAATAGTTTTATAAATATTATATTCTTCGTTAATTGTACTATCTACACTTTATATAACCCACAACATCTACACACATTCAGGTACTAAATCATCCTTATTTATTTTAAGATAGTAGAAGGCAAGGCGTATACCGGCGTCGCGCCTTCTATTGATCATTTTCATTTGGTCTTAATAATAATAAAAAAATATGTAGTTTTGAAACCCTTAATAGCTTTACTATGATTACTTCTGTAATTTTTCAACTCCAAAAACCTTTGCTTTAAACTTTAAAGGCTAGTTCCAAAACGATATTTTAACGATTTGTAATTATAAAATAGTTATTAACGTTAGTTGCATGGCATGGCATTTAGTTATTTTATATTATACTAATTGCTACACGTTCGCACTTCGTCCGCATAAAATTAGGTGACTAGCCTTCCTCGTTAAATGGGCTATCAAACACTGAAAGAATTTTTCATATCGGCATAGTTCCTGAGTTTAGCGCGTTCAAGCAAACAAACAAACTCTTCAGCCTTATACAATAGTATAGATAAGAATACTGATAAACAAATGTTGTCTTTTATGTTACACGTCTGAGTAAGGCAAACTGTTGTTCGGTATCTAAAAAAACAAACTTGTTTTTTTAGATACCAACAGTTTGTACGCAGTTTTTTTTACAATAAAACAAACTATTATAATTTGAAGGAGAAAGGACATTTCCTTAACATATTAAGGCTTAAGTATTGAGCAAAGCTTAATATTAATGAATTTCTAAAATTGATTTGAGCAATTTGGTTGTTATTTCGGCAAACGTGTATTCTAAATTCGACCGATGACATTTTTGATTGGTTACTGTTTTAACCAATGACAGATTGTTGTAAAATATAATTGAGTTTAAAAGAAGCGCTTGGCATTAAAAGGGGGCTTTTTGCGGTTGAACGGGTTTCCCAAAAGAACGTCTGTGAGGAAAAGAAAATTATAAGAGTTGTATTGCGAAATGTCAGTAAAGAAGCTGCTTGTGGATAAGTTAGTTTGGATTTACATCTCTGTGATTTGACAGTGTTGAGTTTATTTTAGGTAGTCGAAAACTGAGGGCCTAGCACGAACATTCTCGATAGTTTTACTTACTTTTAAGTTCGAATCGAAACGTCAAATAAAAGTTCGTGCATCCATTTTACACGACTTACATGGCCGTAGCCTAGAAAATTCGATACGTGCGAGTTCTGATTAAATTCGTGCTAGAAATATTTTGCAACTGAGTTGTGTAAAACTGTAGCATTAATGTTTTATTTGACGTTCGGCATTCAGCAAATATCAAAACGAAATTGTAAACGCCATTCTAAAAATTACCCAGAAAGTAAAAATAAAAAACAAAATAGAAACCAAGCCAAATAGGTTCTCCGCTAAACCGATGCAGATGGGACCGGCTTAGACACATCAGTAGGTACTAAATTGTGTGAAAGTACTATTAGTAATCATTTTCTGCTTTTTAGTTACTTGGCGTTTTTTCAAGGCAGTTTTTTGTAATTGAAAATAGGTTATCATGTAAAATCATGCCCAGAAGAGACCACAGGCGCACAGCACACTATCAAAAAGCTGTGAGATCTCAAATATAACCAAACCTTCTTACTCTAAATGCCCGAACTCTATAAGCACTAACTCCACAAACAAGTTTTTATTTTTTATGTGGAACTCTAATTACATTTCTAAAACTGAAGTAGCCTATGCTATTCCTTTTAACGTCAACTATCTAAAAACTAAAGTCCCGTTAAAATAGGCCGAGCCGTTTCAGAGATTACCCGGAAAGAACAGACAGACAAAAATGATTTAACTTGCGTTTTTGTTATAGCCATTTCATAGTACTATGTTCTAATTTATTGAGATTTCACTCTTCATTTCTATCGTTCTTCAAGTCCCTTATACAAGTTCCGGTTGATGGTTATATTCTACTACAGCATACTCGCTCGCGGCAATCGCTTTCCCCATTGACGCTGTGAATGTCACTCTGACAAACACCAAACACAACTAGAAAAAAAGCAACTAAATAAAAATTGCGTTCTATTGGGTAGAGTAAATATTACATTATATACCTTTGTGAATGCAATGACGCGTATGATTTACCTTTGATTAGGTTCCATGTTTTTCGGGTCTCATTTTAGATGTTATTCTCTCTTTGATGTGAAACAATTGAATTCTTTTATACCTCGTGTTTATTTTATATTAAACTTTTTAGGTTTTTATATTGTTACGGACAGATGATACAGGAACGGTAAGGCGGCGTCTTTGATCGTGGACGCCATCGGACGGACTGATCCTGACTGGCACTAGTACGTAACATAGCGAGCGAGATAGGCACGTCTTTTTAGAAAGAGACGGCGATAGTGCTATCTCGCTCCACAGCACTATACTGACTTTCTGATGTGCCTCAACGCACGTTTCGCTTCGACGATTCTTACTTACTTACATACTTTACGAATAACCTTTGTAGAGTCTATCTCCTGATGATGCTTCGGTGTCGCTCATGCATGTAAATAAATAAAACAAAAAACTACAATACACATGGATATAATGGAAATAAGTTCTCAACTCAAATGAAAGTTTCTCCTTTTTTTGGCTTTTAGTTAAACATGATAACTGTTGCAAATTTTTTTTTCTACGTCATCTATGAACACGTATTAATGTAAATTAACATTTATCAACAATTTTCTTTTATTCATACGAATATCGTTTACTCTTTTTGGATACATTTAAAATAACTTGCTGTTTTTTAATGTTTCTATATAATTTTAATATTTCGTGTAACTTAAAAAATATATATTTCTTCTACAATTATTATTAGTCGCGAGTAGCAACTATTATCCAATATAGAGGTATATTGTATACTTGTTACCAAGCCCGCGGTTGTACTACGACTAAACCCAATCACCTGCGTGTAATTCTATACAATGGAACAGATGGGGGCAAGTGAGTATATACAAGTATATAATTAGCTGTAAAAATATGAGTATATAATTAGCTGGCAAACTTTACCAAACTGTATTATAAAGTGAAACTGTGTTAAAGCTATAGAAATAGATAGACAGAAAGATTTTGTATATATATATGTACAAAATCTTTTTGTCTGTCTGTCAAGACACTTTTAAATAAAGTAAATTTGTTTTTGCATCATTGTCTGTGTGACCGTTTGTCGGGCCCTTTTTCTTAGAAATGCTTAGAGATATAAAATTGAAATTAATTCTAAATACTGAGGTCTGATATCCCCTTAAGCTGTGAAAAAATCAATCATCTAAGTCTACTCATTCAGAAGATATGACTGTTTATTTCACATTTACCATCTGAGTACATTCAAAAAAGGAATCAAAACCTAAAGCGTCCTTCCCATTTACCTAGAAGCATGAAATTTGGCAAGGAGGCTATATCTTGTATCAAAATTATACTACATTACATTACTACAATAATTGTGAAGTGAAAAGAAATCCCATGAAAAGTGTGCAAATTATTGGTATTGTACGGCTCGTATTCGTGGATTTTTTGTTGTAAGAGAATACGCTTGGAGCCTTTAAATGCACTGATGTAACTTAGTCGTCTAATACTTTGTCCACCATGTTTAAAAAATATATTTTATAAAGGATTAATATCCAGACATAATAAAGAGAGAGGGAGAAAATAAATATTCTTATTATTTCTTTTTTCTTCGATTTCTATAGATATTATTACTTTGTCAAATATGTTTTCCAAACATGGTGGACAAATTAGTAGTCAACATAGTTACTTAACTATATGTGTGTATTTATGTATTTCTACGAAAAAATAAAACATTTTTTTTATGTTACAATTGGCAAACGAGCAGGCAGCAGGCACCTAAGTACCTACCGACGTCCATGAACATCTGCACGACCAAAAGCCTAGCAGATGCGTTGCCGGCCTTTAATGACGAATTTTGGCTACTGGGAAGTCTAACAAACCGAACAAACCGCGACAACAATCCCATCACTTGACGTGACAGCATTGCCGCCATTTCACGCCGATCTCATGTTGCAACCCGTTATGCAGTTTTTTCTATACAGCGCTTGAGCTTAATTAATGTTAGTTGACACAACACAACATTGTACGATCAAAGGAATGAAGGCCTTAATGAATAACTAGAAATATTACATTACTATATTAATTAATAATTAAATCTGTTTACGTACTTAGGTATATAAAAAATAGAGTAATAAATTTTCCCGTCCGTATGCATGGTTGTATAATCCGAGTTTAGTGTTAAAAAATATGCAAAGGAACCTATACTTTTAAAATTACACTAGGAAAACTAAAGCTATCCCTAATATTACCGTTTCCATTTTAACTAGATAGATAGATGGATAAGATAATTTATTTCTGAAAATTTACGTACATCACTGAGACATTACATTGCATGTGTATATTATCTCTAAGTTGTGTCGCTGATACTTAAAAGCAGTAAAACCTGGGCTATAAGTATCAGCAGCCTTCCAAACTAAGTTCAAAGGTTTTGCTTTATGTGGACATGACAATAGCTTAAAACCATTTCGTTCTTCTCTAAATTTTCTTTGATGAAGAGAAAAAGTTGGTAGTGAATAATGATAAGATAACTGCGTAGACGAAAGAAATATAGAAATATAAATATATATGTAGTCTGTTTCTTTTCCCAATTGTCAATAAAGTTCAACTACTTCAGAAAGTTTACTTAGTAATTTTCTGTATAAATATCAAATTACTCCTACCAGAGCTATCGATTTACTACCGAGGTATAAATCCTCTTTTTAAGTCAACGTATAAACGTTTCATGACCTATGGCATAACACGAACAGCTTGTGCCTACTGTAATTCAAAATAATAACTCAAGAACATATACAATAAAAACAAAACCGTATCTAAGACGTAATAAAGTTTACTTTTCCCCAATTCAGTATTAAAGTTGTAACCTTTAAACATTAGCACGATTTATTTTTTTAATCGGTCGTTTTAAATGGTGGCCTATGCGTGTGCCCTTTCACTGTTAATTTAAAAAAGAAATTCGGTTATAGCGAAGTCTTAAGGCCATCCGCCTACTAGGGTTTGCTATGCCAAAGACCCTTCATCAATAGTAAAATACAATTTGTTTAATTTGTACACAATTGTAGATGACGACGACGCAAAATTTTTCTTATACTTCACTAGAAAATATACAATAACCTTAAATAGTTAAACAGTTCTTGAAACTTATTGTCTCCTGGGTGAGGATTTTCAAAGATGTTAAGAAGTCCAGTTACATTAGCTTAGAAAATGATATTTCCTCAATTTAACATAATATTTTGGCTTTATAGCATTGTGCAATATTTGACAGCTGTATTTGAAATTTTATGTCACAAGTGTGTCTATTCTTTACAATTAAGAAAACATTGGTTCGTTCGATATAATTAATGTTTTGTAGATTTTTAACAGCTTCTTTTGTAAATTACACTTATTAAAATAAGTGTAAGAACTGTGCTACTAGTATTGTCGCATATAAATGCTAAACTTAAATTCAAGAACCCGGCTGGATACGGTATTTACATTGGAACTAAATAAACCCGGAATCGAAATTAAGATTAAATTCTTACTAGGTCTAGTGTTGGTATTAGGTACACTAGATTTCGTCATATATCTGAAAACTTTTAAGTACCCTTGAAATTATCTCTTAACAGTAGATAGAAGTCATATCTATATTCAGGCAAAAAAAAGCAGTCTGTACACAAGCCCGGTAATTTTCCTGTCAGTTATTTGCAGCGCTGCCTCAAAGAAGTTACCAATTGACCTTAGGTTTATGCTAAGAGATTTAAACGCATGCCGCACAAAAGGCGATCCGGTTATTAATAGTATTTAATATAAATCATTGGTTCCCAAAGTGGTCCAGATGGAACCCTAGGGGTCTACAGGAGACTCGACGGAGGTCTACGTTGACGTGAAAATAATTGGGGGTGCACGTGTCGTAAGCAGGTCTACGAATATTTATACTTTCGATAGTAAATAACTATGTTGGCTTGAATACACATAACACTGTAGGCATATAATATTTTAAGAAGTTAAGCGACTGTGAAAACTTGCCTATTCCATGTTCTGTATAACGTGTAGAGGCAACAACACAAGAAAATAAACTATTTATCTTTTTACTTTAACCGCTTCAAATGGGGAGTTTTCTAAATGAAATAATAAGTGAGCATTGATTGGTTGCTGATGCTGTGAGTGTCAGTAGATTTCAAAAAAAAAGAAAGTTGGATGGATCACCTTTTTGTTTCGCCAACTTTACTCTTTTGATATCTTCTTACAACACAAATAATCGATTAATCGCTCTTTTTTTTTTTAGAAAATTCGTGTTTGGAACTCAGCCATAACGCAAATTCCTATGGTTAGATCTAATCTGCATAGTTTTGTCGAGTACGGTAGAAATGGTGGATCCTTTACAGTCAGCAGGGGACCATTTGAAGGAACACGCCCATTAAGCCCAACACCCATTAAAATACCTTACTTAATTGTTTGCCAATAATAAATTTAAACAAGGCAATTTAATAAAAGTCAAAACAGCAATCCGGCTTCTGTTTGGCCGTATCTTAATATTATTCCAGACACGCAAACTTTCTTGTTACTCTAATGTAATTTATGTTTATAATAAAACATATCTAAAATAAAATAAAAGAGTCATTGCTAGTAATTAAAAAGAAATACGGTTAATTTGTGTTGCTAACCATAAATAATATAAATGGTGTCACTCATTTTTCATCGCGTTGCTTTATTTGTGATTAACAAAGGAAAAATAACGCAAGCAGCGCTTTTAGTAGAAATAAAATTTGAATGTCTATGCCTCCATGGTGAAAGCAGCCCTGAATTTACACTAAACCCCGACGGCCCATTGGGGGTTGATGCCCGGGGCGGTAAATTTTCTAGAGTGGCAAACTTAGGAGAGAGAAAAAGATGTGATGAGTGAAAAGTTGACGATTAATTAAGAGAAGTAATTAATTAAATATAATTAATTAATCGTTTTTTTAATGGATAATTTCAGAAACTTATGCACTATATTTATAAAATCTACATTTTGTTAACTATCATTTTAGAGCACTTTTAGGTAAAATTAATATGATTAAATATTTTAATTTAATATATCATCTTTAAGATTTAAAATGGTAACAATTGATATTTTATTTTCTGAAATAGAATAAATAAATAAAATAATATTTTTGCTACCTTTTTTTGAAGAATTAACTATGGACAATCAATTTAAAAAAAAAATGAGAAATCAATAAAAACTATGACTTTAACTTAAATTTCAATGTTGGAGCGGCATTTTCAGATTCACAGCTAGCATAAAGATTGAAACCTAGATTCCACTAGACTATAGTCGTGTCCACTCTTAGTACAAGCATTTAAAAGAGCTTGATGGTGTAACGATAATGCTTTTATTTCTTCTGGTCATGCACGTTGTCACTTGGCGAAGAATCCCTGTTCGTTTGCCCAAAAAATCATTGTTGTATCAACACCATATAGAGGGCAACCTCGATGTAACATATCGGAGGGGAACAGGAAAATATTCGTTATATCAAGTAATTCGTTGAACTGAGGTTTGCTATGTTAAGGTTAGGTTGGTCTAAAATTCGTTATAAAGAGGTAAAAGAATAGTCTTACGAACAAAAGAGTGTCGAAACATGTCGCGACATTAATCACATACTATAAGATTAAGAGTTATATATTGGTGGGAACTTTATATAAAGGTTTTGTGTTGACAAAATTCGTTAATTAGAGGTATGAATACTTTTTCTTGATAGACGAAAATTCGTTCGCAAAAATGTAAGCACTGTAAAGGTATATTTTATATTGACTCTTATGGACAGTTCAAGGGGATTACGAAGAATTTGTTAAATTGAGGAAGTCGTTATATTGAGGTACGTTATATTAAGGTTGCACTGTATATAGTTAAATAGGCTGCAAGACTTATGCCTAGCATTGAATGTCTACAGGGAGGAAAAATGAAACAAAGAGGATTTTCTGTCATTGATATTAAAAACGAAGGTTGTCTGACATAGTGTTGTGTAAATGTATTCCAAGTAAAGGGTTATTTTTTATGAATTATTTATTGAGGTTAATTACAGTTTTCAATTACACGATCTAGATCGAGTATTAAAAATTGAAATTTGCAAATTTAATGACCGAAGTCATTATAGGTTTAAGGTTTAAACATAGAGCGACGCTATTAAACTTTCTCGCTTATTTTTAATAACTATATTAAAATTATTATGATATATGTTACATTAGTGTTTACATACTAACTAGCTGTACGCCGCGACTTTGTCCACGTGGGCCACCCTTATCACTTAGGAGTATAAAAATAGATAGTAGCCGATTCACAGACCTACTGAATAAGCATATAAAATTTCATAAAAATCGGTCAAGCCGTTTCGGAGGAGTAAGGTAACATTGTGACACGAGAATTTTATATATAAGATATAACAGGCCTCAAATCACCACTATATGCGTACTTCCATGGTCAACTGCCTACCAGAAGCTTTTTATCTATGGGGTGGATCTTCCTCTTTATCTGTCCAATAACTGGTTAGATCCATTCCACTTCCTTTATGATCCCGTCGCGAACTCGACGTGGTTGGGGAGTGAAATAATCTTTGACCGATTTAATCGTTGCTTAACTACTGCGACATTTTTGCAATTTTATAACATCAACGTGATTTTCCGTCTCGGAATATTTGTGTAATAGTCACTTTGTTTTAATGCAAGTCATTGTAGAACTTTGGGCTCCACATAACTTGTTTTTATAGAATGCCTGAAATTGTTTTAAGACTAGCTGTTCCCCGCATCTTCGACCATGTAAAATTGCGAGAGCTCTTAGGCCTTCTTAAGCAGGCCCTAACGAAATAGGCCTTTGCCTTTTATAACATCAACGTGATTTTCCGTCTCGGAATATTTGTTTAATCATACTCACTTTGTCTTAATGCAAGTCATTCTAGAACTTTGGGTTCCACATAACTTGTTTTTATAGAATGCCTGAAATTGTTTTAAGACTAGCTGTTCCCCGCATCTTCGACCGTCTAAAATTGCGAGAGCTCTTAGGCCTTCTTAACCTGGCCCTAACGAAATAGGCCTTTGCCTTTCTTAGTGGATGTTTACTAACCATAAACTATCTCCAAACCAATACAAATATAGTCTAAAACAAAGTAAGTCTTAAAATTTTCTACTTTTCGAAATGTTCGTGCGACGCCATCTGATGAAAAGTCTGCCCGTTTACCCTTTAATGGGCAAAATGGGTTGAGGTCTTCAACACAGGAGAAATAATGACTTTTTTCATTCAGAAACCGGTGGAATGATCATGATGGCTGTCAATATGCTCCAAGAGTTTAGCGCGAACAAGACAGACTTAAACGAGTTTGTTCTGCTCCTCGGTCTCTATTTCCAAATAAGAGATGACTACTGCAACTTGAGTGCGCAAGAGGTAAATTATTCTTCTTTTTGTCTTCATTGAGGGAATGGACTATCCATATGTTGTTCACATTCTTAAAAGATATTTACGCATTGAAACAATCTTATAGTAAGATGTATGCAATGTATGGTGTAGTGTGCGTTAAGTGAGTGTGGTGTCACATAAGCTTTTGTTTGAATAATTTAATACGTTTATAATGCATATTTTATAAAAATATTAGCATTCGCACACCTCCTCTACAGAGTGACATTGTCGCGGTTAGCCACTGGGGAGTCTAGAATCATGTACTGAACCCATGGGATGCGTATCCGGTACGATGTCAGATACACCCTGTATATGCTCTCGGTCCACCCAACATGCATTGTTCGATAAATTTACAGTATCTATTGCACGCCTCATAAGTCATAACGCAAAGCATTTAGAGAGTGTGCCTCTCACTTAATCTAAATCGAGCAATTTCCTGAACTCAAATGACTCTATTCTTTTGGTATGGCACTTCTTGGTAAATATAACACCCACAGATTATCATCGTAATTTGTAAATTATTACATTTAATATGCTCTATGTTAGTATTTATTTACATCCGTTATATTGCAAAATTTCGCATTTAAGTGTTTTATTTATTTAAATTTTAAGTTATTAACGAAAATGAGCTGTGCACTTTGGGTTTTTCCAATCAATTTTTTCTTTCTGTAAAGGATTTATTATTAACAAACTAATTGCCGAACTAAAGTGTTAGTCTACGTGTTGTTATGAAATTTTAATTTACTTTACTAGTCACTTTGTGAAAAAACTAGGTGTTTCCCGCGGAACCATTTTTCTAATTTAAAGTAAGAATAGGTTTTAACGTGAAATTTGGAATAGTCTTTAAGGCGCCTTTAGGTGACGCGAGAGCTTATGTTTCGAGTAATTAAAGTAACAGATTTCTCTTCTGTTTTATCCGCAGATTTATGCAAATTTGCATTTTTTTAACAAGTTCTCACATTCATACTAGTACAATAGCTGTGCAAGCGATTTCGTCTCCGTAAAATTAGGTACAAAAAATTTTAGCGTTATGATATTCTTGCAGATTCGATCCAATTTCAATTAAAAAAAATAAATAACCAGCTACAAAATAACGTTAAATATAACGTTTTCACAATAATTTGACCAAAAAAGAAATTAATTCAACAACGCGTTTAGAAAAATGTCACAAGCACAAACTAATTATCTCGTCACCCACTAGTGACGATTTATCACAAAATGATCTCTAAGAATGATCTATTTAGAATGCACTATGTAGAATGATTCCTTAAGAATGTTCGCGATTCTAAAGATGCCCCGACTTTTATGCTATATCTTGCTCATGCGCAGTTG
>JANCMC010019403.1:0-33511 GCA_024363005.1 Charaxes varanes
AAATTGCATATGCAAATAAGAAATATCATTCAGGTTGAACCTTAACTTTAATTAGGGTGAAATAGATAGTCCAGTAAGATGAAACGGTTGCAACCTCAGCATCAAATGTCGTCGCACTAAATAATACGACAGCGCTGGTTTTCAGGTGCAACCCATTTTAAATGACTACACGGACGTGACGGAACTTAAACGAAGAATATGCAATGTAATGTAATGTTTTATACATTAAACTAAACATAACGTGATAAAATAATAAACTATCCGAATAACTACTTCATTCCTAAACTGATATAACACTTGTGCCTTAAAATATAACCTTATTATACACAGAAATAAAATTGTTTGTAACGTTGAAACATAATGTTTGTACTTTTTGGACCGATTACAACGGGACTCACACTGGTTTGTATACAATAATATAATTAAATCAATCTATCCAAAATTTTGAACATTCCAAGTACTTACATTCCAATGACCACTTGTGAACTTCGTTTAAAAAGTCGTGCGGCGTTTCCAAATTTTCATCTCTCGTTTGACGAATCCTATATCGTTTGCATTTGAGTTGATCGTTAGGTTAAGTAGCTCTTGCTGCGACCGGGTGATAAATGGGTGACCCATTCTAGCACTGGTTTATATTTGATAGGGGGAGTGTCAATAGCAGCTAAGGTGCTCCAGGGTCTCGTACCCTTAGTGGATCTGAGTCAATTATCGGACAGATAAAGAAAGATCCACCCCTTGGGAGTAAAGTCTCTCTGTCTATCTATTCTGGCGATCTTTCTGTTTAACTATCTTTTTGCAACAGATAATCTTCGAAACGGCCGGACCGGCTACCACACGCAGATAGCCGATATTACAGGGAATAATGGTAAGTAGAGTACCCTTTAAAGCTATTTAAATCTTAACAAATAAATAAATTCCAAAATAATAACTATTATATTTCATATAGATTGTGCATTATTTAATACACGCCCATATTTTAATCACGCTTTCTTATTCAACCATAAATTACAGAACTGCCTTCCAATGAACTCCTTCATAAATTCATGAAAAGTGGCATTTATCTGAAATTTGGTCCGAGCTTATATTTTGATTAATCGCGATTTCGTGATGGCTTTAATAATCTTTAAAACTTAAGGTGCCGTTTTACGAAAATTGCGCCGACGGAGGAGTATCTGAAACAAAAAAAATATATTAGGTTATGATAATTATGTTTATCCTAGACTAGTTGTTACCCGCAACTTCATCCGCGTAAATTAGGTGAAAAACTTTAAGTGTCATGCTTAAAACCTATATATAGCCTTCCTCGATAAATGGGCTATCTAATACTTAAAGATTTCTCAAATCAGACCAGTAGTTCTTGAGATTAGCACGTTCAAGCAAAGAAAGAAACAAACTCTTCAGCTTTATGTACTAGTATAGATATAGACAATACTATATATTTATGTATATAAGCTAGCACAGACAACTAGCCAGCTACAATCAAGGAATGACTATATTCTTTATACTTTTAAAAATGGTAATACGGTGGGAATATCAACCAATTGCAATCTTAGACCGTTTATAGATTTTTATTCCTAGAAAAAGTTGCCAAGAGCGTATAAGGTCACTCTTATGTAGAAGGGTTCCGTATCTGATAAGCGAACATGCTTTATCTCTCGGTCATGGGGTGTAATAAAGTATAGTACCTTTAAAATACTTCGTCATAAGTATAAATAAAGCTTTAATATCGTATTCGAGTATCGAAAACAAATAAAAAACAACGACAGTATTTTATATATTCTCGGTCTATATCGGTCGGTATTATCTGTATATATAAAAATCAATCGATGGTCGTTACTCTCACTAAAACTTGAAAACCACTATACGTTTTTAATTCGAAAAGTCAAAAGATTATTTAAAAATAATAATATTATAGACTGGGCGCTACTTCAGAGTCCTTCCAAGTTCCTTTAAATTACCTTTGACTAACATACCATGTAAAGTGATTACTTCATAAAACATACGGACAGTCACGTTTTAAGAAAATTATGTAAAGGAGATTGATTAAATGGCGAATAGCAGACGAGCCAAAATTCGAGCAAGACAACGTCTGCCGGGTCCAATAGTACATCATATAAATGGATTGAATTGTCCTGAAGGATTTCATTCCTTACTTGACGAACTACTGAGGTTCTAGTTATAACTACTGCCGAATAAGAATAACATGTGAATGGAAATGACGTTTTATTTCAAGCTGCGTTGCGGACGAGAAGGAAATATATGGCGCACTGTAACAATATTCTGTCCCGCATTTAATATATGGGTGCTGCGGGAATCCATAAAAATGGCATTTAAACGAAGTACGGCGTTTCTTTGTCATATTCCGAGTAACTGAAAGGCTGAACACTTGTGGTGTGTTTCAATTTAAAAATGCAACATGAGACATGAAATATTTAAGCGACCTTTGTCACTAGAAAGAAGTTTTATAGTTTACGTCCAAGTAAGGTAAAATAGTAAGTCAAGCCAGTATGGAGTACTGCTGTCATACTAGGTTATAACCAAATACGTATTTATTCCATTTATCTGCATTCGTCGACAGTCTAAAGTAAGACAAAGCAATAATTCATACTGGTCCATCGTTTGCAATTTAAAAGGTGTAAGTTTAAACTACAAGGAATCCTTCTGTCACCTTTGGGTGGAGGCTCCAATGACTATTTGACCGCATTCAACGTATAGTGGCCCGAATCGTCGTCGACAACCTTGCGTTGCTAGGTTAGAATTTTAGTTTTAAATTTTTTCCTTGATCTATGTTTATTTATATTTAATAAGCTAATGATTTTTACTGGTCCCTACGTGAAACGGCTTGAAGAGCTCATTCGAGTTTATCAGGTTTCTTAAACATAACCATTTCCCAGAAGCACCGCTGCCTAATGCAATCGCAATATTATCCAAGTAAAGTTCTAAAAGTAAGATGATCGTGTGTAGAAACTTCGCTAGCGTGAGTTGGATTATGTACGGTACCCGTCCGTGTTTGTACCGCGTCCTTCGATCTGTTCGTACAGCGCCATCTCGTATAGTATTGGTGTATCTTTCAACTCGACATGATTGCCATCTCGTTATGTAGCGATTTTACGGACTCAAATAATTGATAACCTAAGGCTCCTTCCTCACCGAGACGCCATGGCGACGTCGCCGACTACGTAGGCATAGATAGATATCTGCGGTATAACGAAAATAAACACCGCCAGTAAAAAACTTGGTTACAATTGTAACATTGTATAAAAGGGGTTTTTACTAACTTCACTAAATACCTAAAGCGACGGGGACGACCCTGGAAGCTTAGGCATAAAAATGGCGACATTTAAAATCGTTCTTTCTAGCACCCAAAGTAACCAGCTCACTAAACCCGGCACGGCCATTCTGACTAACACTCCACGCGGGATCATCGGCTATACATAACAGTAAGTATGATCATTATAATAATAAGCAATTTTCTTCATTTTATAAACCTATTCTTGGTATATATTCCAGTTTGATTAGACTAAAGATCTATTGTTTACTAATAAACCCTATGCGATCTACCAAATTTTACATTTTTTGCATTCTTAAATGAAACAGCATGGTCCAGTACATTACTGGAATCGCCCCTTTAACACGGTACATTAACATTATTCTGTAAAGAGCTCTGGATCATTACATAAACTATCATCGAATGTCTGTACGTTGTCATACAAACGCATAAAAATTAGTGACCTCAGACTGTATAACAGTTTGTGTTTCTTATGACAACATCAAGTATTTTAAAGCAAATATTGTCCGTGTCTAAAATAATTAAACGCGACGGCAACTATCATGGCAGCTAACCCTGAACACATCGCGCCGGGTCGGTCCGACCCCGCAGTTAGCAAAAGGGGCTAATAAGTGAAGCGGAGATTTATGAGTGCACAGATATGCAAATAGAAATTTGCGGTCCCCCGCCGATAAAAAGACGTACCGCGGGGGATGTTTGTCCAACTGTCGGGGGATGACGGCTTATAATTATTTCATACCGCGCAGTCTTCTATGATAAATGTACCTATATCTACAATGCTACTATATATTTCCAAGAACTATTTTACATTTTTACACACACTCAAAAGGCTTAAAAACAGCAAATTTAACATAGTCCTGCGTGAACTGACATATTTTTTTTTGCTTTCTTTTCGGTTTTTTTTTTAGTGTAGTGTTTTATTTTTCAATGCAATAGCATGAAATTTCTTTTTTGTATTAATAAAACACTCACAAATAAATTTACACACGTGTCAGAAAGAACTCAGTTTTGCAACTATTACAAATTCACCCAAATATTCATCAATCTGCGCATGTTTCATAAAAGCGTTTAACAAACCACGAATACGCGCAAGTCGTTACAGACAGATTCAGTTATCTCACTTGATGCGTAAGACGCATAAGGGAAATGGTAATTATTGGGAGAACTGGGGAGGTGACGTGTCGTTATAAAATGATTATGTTCCGAATTTATTGCTTCACATTAAGTCTGTTCTTATGCCACATATTAAATATTTAACTACTTGCGTACAATATGATGTTGATTAACACAAAGTTCTCCGGTAATGTTAGATACTTCGAATATTGTATCTTTCATCTAGTATTGATCTTCTTTATGTAAATTTTCTCTTAATAGTTAACTGGAGACATGAGTAGTTTGACCTATTCTTTTTTATCTTTTATCCATATATTTTGTAAAGAAGATCCTCTCTTTTTTAAGATAAGTAAATTGTATTTGTTTTCTATTGTTCAAATCATTTGTTAACCTCGCTTAAGAATCAGTATTGAGAAAAGGTCCAGTTTATTGCTAATTTCTTTCTAACTTTATATTCAATAATAAAATCTGTCTATTTACGGAACAGTTACACGTGTACAGTTGAGTCGTAGTATTTACACTGTCTGTTTGCTTATTAGCAGACGGAGGGTGACATCACACAGGTTTCCGTACCGAATTAAATCAAAAAGTAGGCATTAATATCTACCACTGCCAAATATCAATTGCCATTCGTATTAACATAACTTCAAGGGCTACTACAATCGGCTTAAAAAGTCATTTCTGTGCGTTTTTTCATATTTTAATTTAGATACATAAGGAAAAACTGATTTGCTTAAAGGTGAGTGATGGCTCATCACTGGACGTATTTTAATAAAAGCGCTTTAGTTCGTTTGACATCTTTCGTAACTGGCTTAACTCACACAGCACTTGAAATTGAAATCTAAAAGAGACGGGAATTGAATTGACTGTGCGGGTATCGAATCAATCGTTCTGCAGAGGAAGGAACCAGAACAGTGCCTGAGACTTGTGACCCAAGTGTCGGTTTGAGGGATCCCTTTAACTTTCACACTCGCCTCCACTGCCCGTGTTACGTTCCCTGTCCTTCATCCTTTAACGATATCCTTCTATTAGTCTTGTGGTGATGGTGATAAATGTTATTTCTTCGAACGTCTCTAATTTTGCTAATAGATGGTGCTTTATTAATTACATCCTCCTACATCGTTATTAAGAGTAGCATTGATAGAGAGTCATATTCTTATATATTAACCGAAATCCTATATTTTTATTAGGTATTAAAAAAAAAATAGACGACAATTTTTCGATTACCATAACCTTGATTATGCACAAAGCCGGCACATATGACGAACTGCTAAAGCAGTGCAACCCTCCTGTTGATACTGACCAACGACCTAACGAGCTGCGACCACATGAATATTCAGACCTCGCCGCACTGATACAAGGAATTAATTAATTTCGTTGTCACTCCACACCCTCGCAAATTTGACGTTTTAGAGATTTGACACCAGTGAATTATTTCAATACCTCTCATGCTCGGCTTTTAATTGTAAAATTCTAAGAATGAAACTTGTAATTGTTATAAAAAGACATTGCTTTACAATAAACATTTAAATTTTCATTTCACCATCTATATTTACGTAATTACGAGTACCTTGTTGAGTTGTTGAGTAGTTGTCTTAAATTGTTAACCAACAACTAATTAAAAATAATCACATATCATTTGCTGAATTTTACTTGAAGTAGATGAATTGTGTAAGTTTATGCAAAAGTGTGTCTCTTTTGCAGTATATAATTTAATATTGAAGCTTTATATACAGTCTTTAAAAACCTCGAAGGAAACAGTAGGAAATCGCTACTAATTTTAAATAGGAATTACATTTTTAGTGAGGACCGAAATAAAAGAAGTACATGCTCAATCCAATTGTCAGATAATAAAAGCCGCATTTCATACTATCATTTCAACTCAAAATTACACAGATTATTGCATTAAACATTCACAATAAACGCATTGATTCCTGCACTATTCATACATGAATATATGGAATTACTGATGCCAGAGGTGTTACCAAAAATTCACAATAGCATCCAGTAATTGCACGGTTAAATCGTATAATAATAAAAATATAATTTCAAAGTGTGGTATTTTGGACCGCGCGTGCGTAGTGTAGGGTTACAGATTGATAGTTCCGCGGTTTTTGTTGTGGGTATATATTACTGTCATGACGTCACTAAATTTAATATGGATTATTTTTTTATAATTTTGGGTTCTTATTTAACTAAACCTAAATGAAATTTACGAGAATGAAATTGATTATTTGTTTAAACTCTTTATTGAAATCTAATGTTTATATATTAGATGTACTTGGCCACTTTAATTATGAATATTGGTCATCTGATATAGTATATATAAACATAGACATAGATATTATCTAATATATAAAATTATCGTGTCACTGGGTGCGTTGCCGATCTCCTCCGAAACGGCTGGACCGATTTTCATGAAATTTCGGCTGGTCAGGGTTGAGAATCGGTCAACATCTATTTTTCATACTTCTAAGTGATAAAGGTGGCCCACGCGAACGTAGTCGCGGGGCGCAGCTAGTTTAAATATATTATATAGAACATATTATATATAAGTTTAAATATTCCTCTTATTTGTAATTTCTTAACTTAGAATAATTAGTTAATTGCTCACTATATTGAAGACAGTCTTTTAATTCTAAGCGAAATTCTAACCTAACCCGAAATTTCGAAAAAGCATAAAAATTATATTAGGCCAGGAGATCATTTACAGTTAGTAGTTCGCTTCAAATGGATTCTTCAATAGGACCATATTGAGAGATCTTAGGGCTCCCATAAGTTTAAATTTAAGTAAATGAATTCGCGGGAAACAGATAGTAGAGTATAAAGGAGGTCGACATAAAAAGTGTTTAATTCTTTACAATAAAGACTAACAAATATTATGCTAATACTCACACTTAATCAAAATCAAGTATGTTACAAAACTATAATATCACAAAGTGACATTAGTCGAGTCCCACTGTTTTACGTGCCTTCGGAAACACGGAGGAAGTCGGATATCAAATATAAACCAGTGCTAAAATGGGTAACCCATCTATCACCCGGTCGCAGCCAGAGTAACTTAACTTAGCGATCGGCTCAAAATGCCGACCACAGATTAGGCCACGACCTCCTCTAAAAAGAAAGTGGTACTTACCATATAGGGGTAATTAATAACTGTCACTTCGTCATCCTCGGTAAGGCTGCCTGAAGCTTCTTTATCGAAATGGAACGTTTTCTTCAACATATATCTGATTGTATCGTTCTCACCGTAACCTAATATCGTCTTAACCCGATATTCCCTGAAACAGTATTTAAATTGTCAGAGGAGTTTCTAGGATATCAGTTACTTCTATAATCGCGATTGTAATATATACTTTCAAAGGAAACAATTTTTGTATAAAATATATACTTTCAAAGGAAACAAAACACTTTTTCAAAGTTTTATTATATTGTTTTGACTGGCCTGGTGGCGCAGCGGACAGTGACCCTGCCTAATTTTATGAACTAAATATGAGTCTATTCTTTTGATATGGCAATTATTGATAAATGTAAATACACACAGATTAAAATGAAAGCTGTGTTTTAACACTTTTGATAATTTGGAAGGATGTTTATTTCATTTAGTGTAAGAAGAAACATTTGACAAGTATTTCTTTAGATGTTTGGATATCTGTATGTGTACATCTGCCACGATAACATTCAAAACGGTCAACTTATTATGTTAATGCTTTTTATTAGCTTCAGAATTACGGTGCACTGGTTCCTATTAAACATGGGTGTGTAATTCAGTATCGTTTATTTATAATTAAAGATAAACTAAATTTTAGCTGAACATACAGAGATGGCCCTTAACGCCAATGGTGGCCTGCATAACTTATAGCTCGTCATATTGAAATATTTGGTGTGTACTTTGGATTTTCCAAACTATTTTTATTTATTGGATGCATTGAGTTTAATGAAAAGGTGTCATATTATTTTAATATTAATTTATTAATAATTATTATAATTCTTAATGCTATAGTAGGAGCTATTGGAGGATTGTTTAATTTAACTAGCATTAATTAGAATATTACTGCACGGACAGCAGTACGCTACTGTACATCTGAGAAAGAGAGAAGCAGAGATGATTTTTGACAACTATGTAAATGAAGTCTAGATTTATTGATTTGTATATATAGAAATAAAAATAATGATTGGAAGATAAGAATGCAGCTCGATGTCTCAACTTTTAGAACTAGCAATTCGTAAGGAATTCCCTGTACTGTACACAATCTTTCTGGAATCAACCGTCACTAAAATAATGAATCCCATGGACTGTTGCATCACTTAGTCTCAGTACAATATTAACGTTTAATTAAAAGAGAAATAGAAATAATAGGTTACGTATCTTAACTTTTGCTAGTATTCCTTTTTTAACGTACATTACCTGATATGTCTTTACAAGTCCTTGTTAGCTTAATGAATCGCTCCTAGTTTTCCACAATAATTAAACCCCAGTTCCATTAACCGAGAACACTTACTAAGGATTAAAGCTGTCCAAGATAACATTCGGGGTCGTAAAACTGGTCCTTAAACTAAACTCATCTGTGAAGTGAGAAACGTAGTTGGCCGCAAAAGTGTACACCCCAGAGTTAATTAGCGAGTTGGTAAAAGGCTTGTACTTAAACAAAGTAGCGCTAAAACTTCGAAAACATACAAGATGTTCATGACTTTAAATGTACATATTGTTCAAATGAAATCAAAAGATTATTCGAATAGAAGTTTTACAAGCTCTTTTGAATATTCAAATATTTTAAAAGCTACCACTGATTCGAAAAAGTCGAGCCACGAGAAGAATCAGCAAGAAATTCCGTTAGTCACAGACAGTATTTTTAAAAATGATGACAGAACTTACTCGCAGAATATGCTTAATATTAAACGGTTCCAGTATGTATGTGTCCCTAATCTCTTCCTGAATAGCTGGATCAATTTTGATGATATTTTGTTCATGTTTGAATGAATCCCTAAAATATTTAGATAGGACGTCTTACTTATCTTCTATACTTTAAACGTACAAAACGTTTAAAGTGCAGAAGATAAAAAAATTAAGTACATAATTCAGTCTTTACGAGTTGCAAGAGGTAAGTGACAAAAAGAATACATATATGAATTATGGAAATCTTACAATAAGCCAATTCCAAATTTTCGTTAATTTTTGGTTTCTTTTTCAGTATATAAAGGAAATGCGATTATAGCATTCACATCAATGGATCTTTAACGTGTATTCGACGTGTCGAATTTCTCCGAATCATTGGTAGATTTTAAATATATGACCGTTACAAGGACCTTGTTCAAGCCGTTAACCTAAAGTACACTATACTTTCGAGTAGCCTAAATAAGTGGTCGGCATTTAGGTCGATCGATAAATTAGGCAGTTCTTATCGCAATCGGGGGATTGGTGGGTGACCCATTGTAACACTGGTTTTTTGATATCAGATCTCCTCAGTGTTTCGGAAGGCACGCAAAACAGTGGATCCCGATTAATATCACTGAGTGATATTAGTCGTGATATTGTGGGGGATCCGGGGATGACATCAGACGACAGCTGGTCATTTTAACTCGCCCCACAGCCACATCCCCTGCAATTTAGCCGGACCCTTGTACCAAATAACTTTTTTTTTTTTTTTTTTATATGTTACAAGTTATTTACGTTATCGAAGTTTTCATACGGATCCCTGAATTTCTTGAAAATATTCTATCGCCTTATCCATATATGTCCATAATGGAAGATCCTAATGGTGAAATAATTTTTCAAATGGGTTCCGTAGTCGTGCTAAAACTTATTTTGAGCGAAATAGTATAACTTTGAGAGTTCTTTCATTTAATGTATTTGTCGCGTATCAGATACGGAACCCTTCTACATAAGCGTGTCTTGACACGCTCTTGGTCACTTTTTTTATAAATTGAGTTATGGATTTTTTTTATATTATCTAGCAATTTAATAATGATAATAATAATAAAATAATAATAATCTTTATTTACAGGCATATGGGGCCCACGCATATTACAAAAAATTAATTATTTAAAAAGCATTACAAATTAGATTAAAATTAAATGCCATCACAATCAAGGGTTTAGACTTAATCTTGACATACAATAACTATTTTGACATACACACTAATTTATTAGCGGTTCATACAGCGATGCTCCATCGACCAATGGCGATAGATGGCAACATCCAAGATTAAAAAAAGTAATTGGTCACCTAACACAAAACCTCGAAAACCGCGGGACGTACAATAACGAAATTTGACAAGGACGTAGTTTATAGTTAGTAGAGGTTCGTTAAGAACAGATTTTTCTATAGGGGGAGACTATTCCCGCCAATTTAATTTTATGCGGACAAAGTCGCGGGAAACAGCTAATTAACAATAAACTTTACTTTACTATTTTCGGCAATCCAATACATTAGAGGTAGGCATTTTATCTCGCAACCGTAGTCGAGTCGAGGTTCGAAACAGTACAAATTAGCCACATTCATCGCTCCACCACCTGACGTCTGACCCAAATTCTCACCCAATTTATGGCACAACTCGCGGAGATTTCGCTCTAATGGGCCCTTTGTGACTGAATTCAAATTACAGCCGCCATTTTTTGTTTAATACTGGTTTATTCATTTATAAAGCAACGATACATTGCTGCAACATTATAATGGCGTCAACATTATAAAGGCTGCAACATTATAAAGGCGTCAACATTATAAAGGCTGCAACATTATAAAGGCGTCAACATTATAAGCCCAAAGGTGAGCTAGTTTAATCATAGAATGGCGCGCCGGCCCAATTCGGCTACAATCATGGCGCTACCTCTAATTAAGTTATGTGTGTAGGTAGATTATAACAGACTGTAGTTTATAAATAAAATATTAAAATTTTAGGAGTAGTGTCCGTTTGGTCAATGCTTGGTTCAGATATCTTATTCATGACGATGGCGAGTCACATCAGTATGTTGCTGCGTCTGCTTCAGCTACAGATACGTCGGATTGGAGTGACTGATGATGACAATCATCACATGCAATTGGACTGCCACGATGATATAGAAGCTGTTATTAAAATACACCAGAGGCTGATCACGTAAGTTATACTAATACAAGCTGATGAATGTTACATCATCGCGTGGGATTACGGGCGTAAGAGTATTAAATTTGGTACAATTATTTTTGTAAAATATGCATAATAAACGTATTAAAATATTAAGACATTGAGTAGGTCGTGGCCTAATCAGTGGTCGGCATTTGAGTTGATCGCTAAGTTAAGGTGCTCTGGCTGCGACCGGGTGATAGAGCAACTTAACCTAGCGATCGACTCAATTGCCGATGGTATGTGCCCCGAACTCTCCCCCTATATGTTTGGAACCACAGTTTAAGGTCAATAATCTTAGTTTGTGATATCTTAGCCTGCTGTAAAATCTTTGCAAAAAAGCTTCGTATTTTATAAAAAAATATTCATTTAATTTTTAAATTTTTAAACATTGAATGTATTTTCATATTGGACTTGGCTGTAATGATATTTATATAGTGTTTATAAATAAACAAGTAAGTAATTTTAATAGATAATTTGTGTTATACTGTATTTCGCCCCACCATCAACGCATAGTATGAGACGCGAGACGAAAAATCACCAGAACATTATTTAAAAAAAGTAAATAAATTAAACTATACTATATACGTCTTTCACAAGAGTTTATAAAAAAAACTAAGTGAGTAAATGGTTTTATTTATTTAATATGACTCCCGCCACGATATGAGTCTTTGATAATTTGTTAAGTTAGACGAATTTGCATGCATCCGCTTGTATTTAAAAGGCACAGGGTAACTTCGTTCGTCACGAGAGAACACACACTCATAACAATTAAAACATTATAATTACATCAACATGATAGCAAATAAACACACACACACGCACGCACGCACACAATCTTTATATACATATAGAAATAAGAATTTAGAACTGCAAAATTGTAATACTATATTTAAAAATTATTGTCATGGAAGAGCGGGACCTTCTGCCGCGAGAATCTTCGATACTCAATAAGAAGGTAACATATAAAAAAATACTAAGGGACCCGGCAGACGCTATCCTGTCTGAACGTTGGGTTACTTACCTATAATATTGAACCCGTTCTCGTTTCCTTTCCCTTTTCCCATTCCACAATAATTCACTATTTTGGTGTTAATGGCTTAAACATGAAAGATAGATATACATACTCTGTCGCGGACTTTTTGTAGAACTATTTAAGATAAAAATTTTCTTCATACACTATATATGTACGTGTAACTCTTAACGGTTTTGCAGCGCACGCCAGGATAGCTGACAATTTTATCCTACTTACTTGACATTTGTCGTTATATCTTGGAGAATTTACACAATATCTATATTGATGACCCGCTCGAAGCATAGACCCTGCGACTCGTGGACTGTAAGGATGCGAGACCCTTCTCCCCCGCCGACCCTCCGCCGCCCAACTCAACCTTTTCTGCCTGGGTGAACTTTAGATACAGTGACTGGGGCAGAGAAGGGCGTACCGCAGCTCCAGTAGAATGTAGAATATATTTAATTTCTTAAACCAGTGAAGACCAAAGTTGTAACTGCAACCCACTTAAAAACCTATCAAATTCTACTAATATCATAAACACGACAGTTTGTCTGTATATATGGATTTATGGATGTATGTTGGACGCTCCTTCAGGTCCTTGAATGGATGTTACTAAAACTTTACAATAATATGGTATTAAATTATAAAGATATTGCCACCAACCATACTCTATGTATTCGTATTCTATTTGATGGTTGCACACAACGTTAAAAATTTCAGTACATTTTGTCTGTCACTTGCATCTGTACATTACCGTGACAGATGAATGCAGAGCGTGAAATGCGTCCACTACGCGATGATGGAGAAATCCTGTTACACGGTTTGAATTTTAAGCGTGCTTCCACCGAAATGTTTGCTACAAATTTTTGCTGAACACTCTTTATACATTTCGTACGAGTATGCAATTTTTGTGACATTGAAAGACTGGAGAATGTTTTTTGTTTTTTTTTATGTATATGTATGTAGAGAGAGCTGGACACATATAATTTAATAATCTAAGAATATATGTGGAAAGTTTTTTAAAAGATGACTATTTTGGTTTGAGAGTTGAAAATTTGGAGAAGGATAGAGGTGTATGTCGTGGTGTAAAATTTAATTTATTAAAAAGCTGTGGAGGTTAAAATGCTTTTATTTGCCCAATTCTAATCCCACATGTATACATAACAAGGGGCAAACGGGCAAGCGATTTATTCGAGTGACTACCCACGCCCAAAGAAAACTCTTACATCAGGGGCTCGCAGATACGTCCTTTGACTAATGAATATACACTTTTCTTAAAGGTCCCTAAGTTGTAAGGAATTCTGCGAGTGTCAGTGGACTTTAGGACACCGAGGTATCGAAATCTCAACTTCTGGCGAGATGTCCCGTTGTAGAATACAAATGCCGGTATTAGTCCGAACAATTCCTCCTGACACTACCAGTGATACATGCGGTAAAAGATGCAGGGTGAACCCACGTCTTTCCGCATAACCAAAAGATCGAGCCAAAAGGAAAGAGCAGGGTCGCCAACGATTCGGGCCGCTCAACGTCGAATCAAATAGAAAAAGCTGATATTGAGGGATTCCCGCCCAAAATTGACAGTAGTAATCCATAAGAGGCCGGACTTGCGCCTTATACAGTTGCAAATTTTAAAGGGATTTCAATCTTATTATTATTTGCATTTACCGGGATAAAATTGCGCTAGGGGTGTGTGTCGATATTTATGCGTGTTCAGAGATCATCCAAAGCAGTTTTAATCTGCTCTACAGCCTTAATGAGCAAAGCTTTTGAGGCTAAAAATTTAAGAATCAGCAGAAACTTTATATTATATTACACCACATAATAAAGATAGTGCCAGAATTCATGAATAAGTTCACTCGGTTTTCGTGAAATCCTTTTACTGAAAAGTTGAGCTTGCGTTTTCTAAGGATTACTCCGAAGACTTGGGATTCAAATATTATATCCACTCTGCGTTCTGGATCGTACTTTATTAAATTATCCGTACTTAAGTGAGTCCCACCACAATTTGTTATTTACGGAGACATATATTCTCTTCATCGTCACCTTCAATTTATTTTGTTCATCTTTTTAACGACGAGCTATTAAACATATGTCACAAATGGGTGCGACAAAATTGGGTTGACTTTTCGTTGCACGAACATAATTTTTGAATAAAGTATGTAAATGAATGAAAATGGAATCAAGCAGGATCAAACATTGCATAGCTTTACAAAGTTCAACCAAAACTCTGACGGCCCCACTCACCAAGAGAAACACAAGTATGGTACACGAGTCTGTTTCCAGTCAGGCTATTCCCCCAGCTACCTCCTAGCGTCCAGTTTAATTTAAACTAATTGAAGTGTTAAATGATCTAATTAACAAATCCAAATAGATCTTCTAAGTCGTTAACTTATATGAATGGAGATAAAATCGTCGTGCCCGTTCTGATATACTTTGACGGAGAGGTAGACGAGCTGCCTCTATATCATCCTGTCTTTGACGCGTTTCAGAGCAGTTGGAATATCGAGTCCCACGTGTTCCTAACTTGGTCAAACCAGCAGGTAAATCCAAATTAGAGGATACCAAATATCATTGAGATATCTCTACCAGAGAATTAAAAAGGAAGAAAGCAGAAAATGAGCGAGTGAACTCCATTACCTTGTATATAAAGGGCCAAACTTCTTTCAAACACAATTTGTCGAGTGACAATCTTGATAAAGGGCGGGCGGGATTTGCGAGCAATTCCTCAGACGGGCGGCCATTATGAAGGACCGCGACGTCGCCTAATTGATACCAATTACTCGCGAAATCCCCAACAGCCTTCGATGTGACGCCGACGATTTTGTATTTCAAAATAATTGTTTAATTTATATCAATAGGAATAATTTGTCTTTATTATCCAACTTAGCTTGATTTCTTTTTACGTAACAAGGGGCAAACGAGCAGGCAGTAGGCAGTTCAGTTCCACGGTTACAGACCTTTTGGTCTACAGCTGAATTAGGCCGGTTCATAAGATCGGCGTTAAGTGGCGGCAATGCTGTCACGTCAAGCTATAGTATTGTTGTTGCGTATCGTTTGGTTTGTGAGACTTCCCTGTGGCCTAATCTCGTCATTAAAGACCCGCAACGCATCTGCTAGCCTCCTGATGGTGCAAATTTCCAAAGGCGTCCGTAGTCACTTACGTGAATCGCCTGCTCGTTTTCCCCCTGTAACATAAAAAAAAAACTAAAAAAAAAAGTGAATCGAATTTCTTGATATACGATTTTCCAACCAACACCAACCATTACTAATATTTTTTAATTGAATTTGATAATGGAAATTTCATAATAACCAGATGGTTTCCTCGAAAACAACTTAAAGGTCTGATTGTAATTTAATTAGTGGCCACTGCTGCAAACGGAATCCGGTCGATTAATTAATAATTCATTAACGATGATTTATACGACTTTAATACTTAAGCACAATCGCCCATCGCTCAAAAATAACTTCAAAGTTGGCCGGCTTTAAAAATACGGTACTAGACAGAAACTTAAAGGGACAATAGGTTTCCCGTTATTTCTATTTAAAAAAGTATTTAATATTTTTGGGAAAAAGCCTTTTTCAACTGCTCTCTTGTATCTTGCCCAATCAATAGTATGTGATGGGCTAATATTAATAACTTTATCAACATCCACTGACTAGAAGCGCCAAAAAAGAAGAAAGGTGTCGCACAAACATTTAAGACCCTTTTAATTGCCCCGAAACTACCTATTTCAAAGCGGACCAAGTTAGGGGCAACGCGTAGTACCTAAATAGAAATAAACAAGCGTTTCCCCAAACGGACCAGCCAAGTAAAACGTTCCCAATAAGCCGCTACGGAACACGATCTGAATGAAAACGCTGCCATTATTTATTCTTTGGCAAAGACTTGGAAGAGAGCTCCAATACACTTCGTTATGAAAAAAATGCATTCGAATCGTGTACACAATTTTCAATTGTACGATTCGTGCAATGATTACCTTAAATCGATATATTCAAAGTCAAAGACTTTTGGTTATATATGCTTTTTTATAAGCTCTTACGAACGTCATATGTATAATATTATGATTTATATTATATTTATTAATACGTTAAGCGAAAATTGCGTGACGAAGTAGTATGGGCACAATTATAGCGTATATAGTAGGGTGTGCGAATGCTATTATTTTCTTTTATAATATACAATATTAATATATTATAATTATAAACAAAGAATTATATATATATTTATATATAGGATATATATATAGGACTATGTGACACACGGACGTCTGTTCCTAAGGTAGACAACTTAATGCCTGTGTTATAGGTAACAGCCACCTGTTATACACAAAATTTCCAAAAAAAAAAGAAATTGTGTATAACAGGCGGTTGTTACCTATAACACAGGCATTAAGTTGTCTACCTTAGAACCAGACGTCCGTGTGTCATATAATCATATATGTTTTTTATTTATCCCTTTCTTTATAAGAGTATGAAGGATAAAATTGTATAAAATCTAAGAATTATCCTAAATAATACAAATTAATATTTAAAAAGATATTGTTACTTAACATTACAGGCATATGTTCATTTGAATCTTTTGAAGTCATAGAAAAAATCATTTAATTTGTCTAAACGGTTGGGAACTGTTTTTCTTGAAAAGTATAAGCTATCTATGTTTTGTAATTAGAGGTGCAACTCCCAGCTTGCAGTTCTTTTGGTTTACAGCCAAATTGGACTGGCCTTTACCAGTAATTTATTCTCGTTTATGATCGACGTGAAATGGCGGCAATGCTGTCACGTCAAGTGATGGTATTGTTCTCGTATTTCGTTCGGTTTTTGAGAATTCCCGGTGGTGGTTGGCAACCTTTAAGCAGGCAAAGGTTATATTTTGATAGAATAAGGGGGCATCCATGAATTCCAGGACAGGTTAAACGGGGGGGGGAGAGGTAAAATGCTTTGTGACTTACTTGAGACATACAACATGTAAAGTTTTCCTGAACCTTCAGATTTTTTTTATTATGTAATGTAACACCAAAGACATCACATAATAAATAAATCTGAACATATGACAACCTGTGACAAAGACAGCAGTGTGCTTAGTACGTGTTTCCCAACTTTAACGAGATGGTAAAGTTGACATTGATTTGTATGGAGTTTAATGACGCCACCTAGCATTAATTAGCGGTAACTTTATAAACTCTATACAAATTGAAGTTAACTTTACTGTCGCGTTAAAGTTGGAAAACTCGCACTAAGCACACAGAGGTGTTAAAAAATCATTCAACTATTGTGATGTTATTTATGATGACTGATGATCATGATCATATAAATGATGATCATCTAAGTGATTTTATTACATACATAACATATTTATTCTAGGGTGAAACAGCAAGTGGAATTAAGGTTTATTGGTACAATGATTTGAAAAAAGTACCCAACAACTTTATTTGATTGGTTTTTCAATTAGTCCAGTTCTGACAATTTGGAGTCTTTTTTTTACTACAATGTTAAGTTATCGCTGCATGTAATTAATTTGTATTCGTCTTTTTGTATTAAAAAAATTAATTTAAGTGATTAATAAAGCTGTTAAATAAATAAATAAAAAAATATACAATTGAATCTAGCCCTTTTTTTAGGGTTACTTTGACAAATAATGTGTTGTTACGACTCAGAATGTAGCCACATCAACCTATGAGGTCCTCAATGTTACATTACCGTACCGAAAAACACCCCGAACAAACCAAAATAAATTAAAAATAGTCTTTATCGGCACTAGAAACAAGCATAAAAGACTTTGAAAGAAGGCAGTCATTTAGTAATTACAAACAGGCTAGCTTCAATTTTACGTCTAAATATGTCGATACCTCCTACGTAAGTTGTTGTAACCCTAAATTCCCAGCTTTACAGTAGAGCGTTACAAACAACTACCAGTCGCTTTTTAATATATTATTGTATAGAATAATGTAAACGTCATTATTGAATATATAAATGATTTCCAAACTATTAGATGTAGAGTCCAGAAATTTTCTATGTTAATTGGACATACTAAGAACTCATTGGGAGAAATTTTTGTGCAAAATCCAACACAACTTTTGAAGTTATTTAATCAATACTTTTATCGCATATGAGATACGGAGCCCTTCTATTCTTTGAGAAGGTGTTTTTTTAATACTAGTCCCTCTACATGTGTCACAGACTTTCACAGTCTAACTCTTTCGTAGTCTCTTTCGTACTCTCTTTTTTCTAGAACTAATACTCTCTTTCGTAGTCTCTACAGTCACTCTACAGTCTACAGTTACAGTCAGAGACTTTTACAGTCTAGCGATAGCATCAGTTAGAGCAATTTGTAAATACAGCGGAGATGAGATACGTAAGGCACTAATATTATTATAACTATATAACTATACGATAACTTATTCTACTTATTACTTAGTTACTAATACAATAACTTCTCTACTATGTTTTATTTCCTAGTTGTAACTAATTAATTACTTCTGCTGCGTTATAACTATATGCTAATGTCGGTGTAGAGTGGTTAAGTGCAAAAGCATTTTTGCGGACTAAGAAAATCGTGATGGATCACTCGCAAGTCATACGCATTAACTTTTTAAATGGCCGTCGCCGGCCGCTCGGTCGCGGACGCTATTTCGATTTGCTGAGCTTTAGTGGCACGCTTTTGCGATGAGTGCAGTGTATGGACGATATGCTTGTATTCCTTTCATATCTATGTCCGAAAATGCCTTTTGTTTATGAAGTACTATATTATGGGTTAAGTTTATGTAATATTCCGTAATATTATAAAAATATCTATTCGCAGGTGTTCCGTAAACTGTATGGCCGAATTTGATAAGATTACCAGTTTTATTTGAAATACTGCAATATTATATATAAATGGTGCAATCAATATGTATGTCATATTAAAAATTAATATGTAATTTATGTTAGTAATTGGTGATTAATTTGAGTTTTAGATATATTAAAGACATCGTCCAATAAGTACGAAGGCTTAATAAATAAACTATTGTCAGTAACGATGAAGCTACTTGAATCACTAGATTATATTTTATTATATTATTAACATGATTGCTATATAGTAAATTTGTCTCTAACTGTGTCTGACTTCGGTAAGATAAATTTACGATTAAGTTACGAGTTCCTATTAGCAATGTTGACTTGTAAACTAGTCAAATACATACGTCGTATTTATGTTATCAAAACAAATACCTGCTGGGACTTGTGTATCTATCTAACTTATAATAATACTACCTGTAACTTGCGATTTCGTCTGCGTTGGATTCAATGATTTTGTTTAATTTCTGATTTTTCAATTTTATTAGCGGTTCCCTAATTCTTTTATTTTAAAAGTTAGATAGACCGACATGTAAACAGAGAAAAATTTAAAAAAAATGTTTTTTTTTTTAATACGTATGGCCATAATAATAATAATTGTTCCCAGCCGATTTCAGCTACAGCGACCGCTTTTGAAACTGCTTTCACGATGTTCCTGCTGCATTCACGTGTGCTCGTAAGAGACTAATATTGCTAATTATTGCGAGAAAGGTGCGGTTACACTGAGGGCAAGTCAGGACACCACCGCAATAATTATATGTGACCGCGCGTTTAGCAACTCCTTAAATATGCATTATAAATATATTAAATTATTACGAGATACTAAGTAAGTCTCTGTTAAGTATGGATTTTGCGACAGAGCCAGATTAAGGACGTCTAACAGCTTTCGCAATTTTATATGAAAATCCTTCTTTTGCTATAAACGCGGACGAAGACGCAGGGAACAAGTAGTGTCTAATATATATTTTTACATTAGGAAACTACATAGTCCATACCATCACTTTTATCGTCGTAATCACGAGTAATGGTACAAAAAAATCGTATAAAAGCGAAAGATCACGCAATGTCGAAAGCCGCGGGACGTACAAAAATGAAATTTGGCCTTAAGGCAGTTTATAGTTAGTAGATATCCGCTAATAACAGATTTTTCGATAGGGCCGGATTAAGCGAGAAAAATGACCCCGGCATGTTCACGCACACGAAGTCGCGGGAAACAGCTAGTGTATAAATTGATAAGACACACGTTGATGTGATATAAGTTATTTGTTTAAACTAAATTATATTATATAAGCAATAAGCAACGATTATGGTGTTCATGCGGTCAAACGCATATTAAATGATTAAACTCAAACCTAACGCGCACCAATGCGAAATGATTTATTCACACATGCATATATTCTACTACAGCTTTGTGTCAAAGCGTAGTCGTGACGACCGTATGTATATTAATTGTCAAATATAACAGAATCGTTATATATTCGACCAAGAAAGTCCTTAATCATTTTGAATGGCTTTAAATAAACATATGTTAAGCAAATATAAAGACTTTGAGTGAACTTTTCTGCTAAACATGAATATATATAAGTACCCTTCTTTGTTACCAACAATTTTTTGAAGTTGTTTTCGTTATACAAACTGTAATAGGAACCTGATACTCTAGCGACGAGACCTTTGCCTGTCGCGAAGGTATTATGACGAACAGAGCTTTAAGCTTATTTATACCAACGTTCAACTTTTCAAACTTTATTCATTTCTCTCTAGAAGCTTCGACGCTTATTAAAAGTTACAACTCCTTCTATTGTGATCGAACTATTTCAAAAGGGTTTACATCTTGTATACATTTGTTACTGAATTGTTGAACCATCATAACTTCATTGATTCAAATAGCCCAGGACAGGAAAGAATGGTTTTACAGGGGAGAGGCCTATGCTTAGCACTATGACACAATAGCTGATCAAAAAGAAATACCGGCCCACCTCGAAGTCAAAAAATCCACACCGCTTGGCGATTCGCTACAAATTTCTAAATTTCTTGCATCGGGTAAAATAACAGTCGCTAGCTCCTGACACATAACGTGTTTTTTTCTTCTTCGTTAATCAAAGTATTTTGATTAACGAAGTCTCTTTGTTATATATAAAGAGTTGTCTAATAAATAATAATTATAAATATGCTTTATTAAGATATCAAAATTTTTTAAACAAGTAGGTAATGAGTCCCTGACTCCTGAACTAGCGTAAGCTGTGTTTCAGGAGCCAGTGCCCTCCCTAAAACTAGAAACTAGTTATATTAAGTAATATGCTTAATTTTAATTAATTATGTTATATAGAATTGTATATCCATACTAATATATAAAGCTGAAGACTTTGCTTGTTTGCTTGAATGCTAATATCAAAAACTACTGATCCGATCAGAAAAATTCCTTCGAGACGCCGGTCGGTAAGTTGTATAGTAACCGTTGCGCGTGCGGGACGCGCCCTCTCCGAATCCGAGGCGCAAAGGGACGCGAGACAGGTCATTTATCGAATATTTGATCACAGAGTAACTCAACTAAACTTGAGGAAAATTTTTTGTAAAGTTATATCATGTACACAGATAATGTGAATGAATGAAAGAAGTTATAATATCGGAGCCAGGCGTAGCTTCATTTTAATGATCATTTCAATTATCATGTAGTGTGGCCGGGGACTTTGTACTTCACAAAGTTTTGTTGTACTTTGTAGACTTCAAGGTCAAAAATCTACAAACGCTTTGAGCTATGTCTGGCTCCGGTATAAGTCCTTGCAATGTTATTCATCTCCGCAGGTATAATGTCGGCGCCAGGCATAGCTTCATTTGAATGATCATTTCAATAACCATATAGTATGCTGCGCAAAGTTTTGTAAAACTTTGTAGACTTCAGGGTCAAAAATCTACAAAGACTTTGAACTATGTCCGGCGCCGGCATAACTCCATAATCAATGCGTATATTATTTGTACGATAATTTGGTATTATAGCGAATTAAGTTGCCAATTAAGTATCAAGTATAAGATAGCCTTAATTCATAAGGCCTTGTCCCCACTCGCTGGTGTACCACGTCGGAGGGCACTCTTCCCCACAACGTCTCTCGTGCTCGGGTCGTGTGCCCCTACAGGCGGCGTCCCGCAGATGTCTCCCGCTGCCCCCTATACAGAGCACGCCTCGGACCTGCTTCCCTCCGCATGGGGAGGTACAGGTGGACCATTCGCCTACAGACAAACTATTATTCTTGTATTTTGAAAATTACTTGGACGCTATTGCACAAAATATTGACAGGATTACAGAAGAAATAATAAAAAGATTGTGAGATAAAATTTTAATAATAAATGGTAGGATAGGAAGCATGGCAAATTAAAGCTAGGAAAATCGTCAATGGAATCAATTGTCAGAAATAGATGTAATATCTTTAAGAGAAGCCTTTTTAAAAAAATAGCCTCGACTCTAAGCACGGCATCCACTAGAGAAAAGCTTTTATTCTTAAATATTGAAATCATAATAATATCACAATTTTTTAAATACTTGAAAATGAAATAAAAAGTATATGCGTGAGCCTTGCATCTGCTACAGAGTAAATGTTTATAAACGCAGTGTGTACCTCTGTTGATCGCTGTGCAAACCAAACCTGGATTGGCCACAAACAGAGCATATGAATTTCGCGGGAGAAGATGTCTTGAGGGTTGCCGCTGCCGGAGCCTATCGAACCATACTTCCACACCGGTCCCTGTCTTCCACGAGTCCTTCTCATCTGCTATACTCGCCCATTAAACGATGGCAAGCGATGCTATATACAGACTTTAAATCGGTGTAATGAGCGGACAACATTACGCTTGGCCAGCATTACCTGTTTCGGTAGCCTAGAAGACTCCATACGATACACATGTCTAAGCCACGCAGTCGTTGATGTTTAAGAAGTATTTCTTCATTTGTACCTGTCTTTCCGTGTAACTCCCAATATATTTCAATATATTGACGTCTTACCTAATTGAATTGAATAAAAAAATAATTACTCATAACTAAACCTTCTCACCAGTAAACCAGTGTCCGTCGTGAGGATCGCACACAACCTTCGGTGTACACGCGCGAGAGGACTCAGGAGATTTGTGCAAACAGCCAGACGGATCGGCGCATCTGATTGATCTTGTCTGTACCCCCGTTCCCACGCACCAACCCACACACTGGAAAATAATTAATAAATGAACAATAGATAATTAAGAACCTTGTATACATTAAGAAACTCGCAAGAGATAGTGCAGGATGGAGACAAATTGCTAGAAATTCTGTGGGAGGCCAAAACTCAATTTGGGTTGCCAAGCCGCTCCAATAAGTAAGTATACATTACCGAGACAGACTGCGAAGCAAAAATTTCGAAAATATTTTGAAAATTTTGGATCTTAAAGGTGGTGTAATAAAGTCTTTCAAAAAATGTTCTCACCTCAGACCAGTCAGAGTAAAGCCAGCCTCCGGTACCAGAACTATAAGCGTACTCAGGTCCGACATCAATCTCTGATGAGTTCACGGCAATTGAAAACACTGGTCCATCTTCGAAAGCATCTGTTTGAATTCGGGGTTTACTTCTCTCCACGTATCTGATACCTGGTGTGGGGCCACAATCAGGAATTTTGCAGGGTTCTGACGTTGGTGGTTTCGGGGCTGGACATTTTTGGTCGCTAATCTAAAACGAGTTTACTTCTATAGCGATTCAACTACATGACAACTCTCGACGCGAGATGGTTACTTTCCATTATAACGTCATGTGGTCAAAAAATCTTTTAGTTTCTTATGTCAACTTATATGTAGTATAAGAGTTAATAGAATACCCTACATCACAATATCTTTATAAGGGGGCAAAGGGCAGGCAGTTCTACTAAGACATCTGCACCACTAGAAGGCTCGCAGATGCGTTGCCTTTAAGCAAGGTTTAAGCTACCGCGAACTCTCACAAGCTGAACGAAATGCATGTGACAATATTGCCGCCACTTCACGCCGATCTTATGTGAGAGAGCTACTGATACCTGCACGCGCAGGCCTAATTTTGGCTCAAGACCAAAAGGACTCCAAGCGTGGCGTTACCTCTAATCTTTCTTTGCTGTGTGCTCTGTAATAAAAATTGAATTGAACTTTGAAATGGATATATTGTTTTCATATTTGCTCACCTTCGTTATACCTCTAGAGTGATCCTGCACACAGCCAACAATCCTAGTCCTTGTAGAAGGACCGCACTGAGGACACGCTGACCACGCAGCCGCGCGCCATCGTGGGGCACAAGGAGTTTGGCCACAGCGACGTCTTTTCCCTGGAGGGGAGGACCCTGCGCAGTGTGCGTGCGATACTTCTCGATCTCCAACTGAATTCGCTTCGACACAGCGATACTTTCCTACCTAAAAATGTTGTAGATTTAAAATATTTGAACATTCAAAAGAGCTTTTAAATGCTAATTTGAAAAAAAAAATCTTTGAATTTTACTGTTTTAAGCTGTTTTACACAAATATGGGAATCGAAATTATATCGTCGCACACTCTTTTAAAATACTCGATAGCGCAATGAATAAAAATGCAAACTGAAGTCTGTAATGTGCTTGGTTCGATCCTAAATCCCACTGAAGTACTCACTGATAGTACAAGAACTACTCGTAGTTTTTTACTTACTTTTATTCTTAAAGTTTTAAGCAGAATTACTTACTTGAATACCACCACCGCAACTCCTTGAACATTGCGTATATGATAATATCTTCCACATGAACTTCCTTTCCCCTACCACATTCTCCTCAAAACTGTTCTCACTCGAGGATTCTTTAGTTAAGCCAGCCGAGTCTAGATGTCGGGCGCCACTCTGTCTTGGATAAGCATCGAAGCTGTGATGTCGTCGGCTATGTTTTGGAGATGCTGTAACTTCTGGTATGTTCGGCTCAACTTCCACTTCACCTGGCAGGGACTCCGTAAAATATTCGTATTTTATATTTGGGTTAGGTTGTGTGTACAGAATCTGAAAATAATCAACTTCTAAAATTATTGGATTTTTATGCCACCAGGAAAACATATTAAAATGTTTAAAGCAAGTGCACAGATAAACCGACTGCACTGTTTGTTGCACTCAGTAGGTTTTGTAAGAATAAATTTCCCTTTAAATGCCTTTGTAGAGTCAATCTCCTGTTATGGATGCTGATTAGAAAATCAGTGCATTTTCAATTGTAAAGTATTTCAAAATTTGAATGATTTCATACCATAATATCTATTGGAACGTGAATTGGTCCCAATGCAAAGACGGAATCCAGTCCAGCATTTCTCGTATATATAAACCTGGCACCAGCAGCTTCGTAGTTTCCTGGTGAGCTGACAGCGAACTCTCCATTCATTATATAAGACCCATTAGATATTTTTAATGCTGAAACAAAAATCTTTATTACCATTTAAGATTTGTTCGCACCAATAGCATACAACTAATTTATATATACGGACAAAATAAAAGATATAAATATATACAGGACTATATGACACACGGACGTCTGTTCCTAAGGTAGACAACTTAATTTCTGTGTTATAGGTAACAGTCGCCTGTTATATACAAATATTTCTTTTTTTAGAAATATATAAAAACATACATATGGATAATACACCCAGACTTGAGGTGAGAATCGAACCCACGACCCCCGAAGCAGAATGCAGGGTCACTGCCCACTGCGCCAACGGGCTAATGTCTTCAAAATTGACAATTTCAATATAGAATGTCCTCTATCGTAAATATTGTTTTAAAAAAACCCATCATCAAATGGTATAGGGACTGAAATTTAAACTTATAATAAATTTACACATATCGGAAATCACAGAGTTCCCGCGTCGTACATTTGTTAATGCTAAATAGGAGATCGTACCTTGTTAGCATTCCTTTAACTTACACACGACTGGGAGTTATTGCAAAATTTAACCGGCCGGCATCTTATACTTGACCCCGACCTCGAACCTTGGTTCAAACCGATCGAGTTCGTAAGGGGCCTAACACACGATCACGAAACGCGACAACAACACCATCACTAGACGTGACAGCATTGCCGCCACTTCACGCCGATCTTATTTAAGTAAGAGATACTGGTACCCGGACGCGCCTGCCCTGCCACCTGTACGCGGGAGGAACTGATGCGAGACACAGAGGATGCTGTTCGCGTGGCTGACTTCTGGAACGGAACTGTCTGATGCGCCATCGACACGACAAGAAGAAGAACATAAAAAAAACACTGCCTGTATTACCAAATGTCGGCATCTAATCAGGACCCATCTATCAGACCTCCGTACCTAGAAGAATTTTTTTTATTGTACGAGTGATCGCATATGTCCTTCAAAAGGTTTTAGAGCTATGTTTTGTAAAGAATAAGTACTAAAAATTCATATCCGCAACTCTAAAAAGCCTCGTAATTTTTTACAATTATTTGTTAAGGAGAACGTTCCGTTATCTGGATATAGAAGTTATATCTAAGCTAAATGTCTTATACCTGAAGTTTTTATTCTTAAGTAAATGAATAATCAGCTCGGCTCAGAGAAGGTAGGTGGTCGTGTGGCTCTTTGCCGCACTAATATAGGACAACATGCACCTGTCTATCGTATGTGCTCTATGCTGACCGTCATTATTGCGACGTATTTTCTTGTTTTTTTTTTAATGTTACAAGGAGAAAACGTGCAGGCAGCCGGCACCTAACCTAACCTCATTCATATCTGTATGACCAAAAGGCTAGCAGACGCGTTGCCGGTCTTTAATGACAAGTTTAGGCCACCGAGAAGTCTCACAAACTAAACGAAACGCGACAACAATACCATCACTTGCCGCCACTTCAAAAGTTCTAGTTCTTTGACCTCATTTAAATCACAAACAAGATGTATGTTCAGTAATTAGTTTGTAGTAGATATTAACTTTCCACACATTTTTACAGTCTTTCACACATCTCATCATATTCTATTAGTATTTAGTACATTTGTTTTGTAATTAGTTGTAGGATATAATATTGTTTTGTATTTAGTGTTAGCTTCAGTTATCTCTTTAATGCATCTGCGGTCATTTCAAGTAGGTTACAGTCACTGGAATGCTAAATCCATTTTCTTAATTAATGATGATAATATTGTTGTCGCGTTTCGTTCGGTTTGTGAGACTTCCCGGTGCCCTTAACTCGTCATTAAAGGCCGGCAATGCATTTGCCTGCCTCTTGGTCGTGCAGATGTCCATGGGCGTCAGGAGGCACTTAGCTGCCTGCTCGTTTGCACCTTGTAACATAAAAAAATGCAACGCAGATGTAGTCGCGGGCAAGAACTAGTGTTAAATAAATGAGGAAATGTCAGCATGCCATAAGGTACGAAATAACAAAGCTTGATTGCGTGTGTTAGTTGTGTGTGGGCGGGATAATGTTAAATACGCTGTTAAGCTCAGGGCCAAGCTTTTAGATTCTTTTGGATACAAGCAGTGTAGTCTTAACCATAACATGGATACTACCCACATAAATTGTTGTAACCCAAAATTCCCAACTTCACAGTACAGCGTTACAAACATTTAAATGGAGATAAAATTTTCATTATGTAACACATATGTTAAAGCCTCAATAGGTCAACGGTGTAAGGTATGGACTGAAATCTGCAAGGTACCCGGTTCAAACCTCACCGCCGTTGATTTTTTTTTTGGATCCTTTAAAGCGTGGGTAAATTCCTTTTGTAATAAGCGTAAAGCTAGTATCAGGAATGACCATGACCATATCCCACGGGGTCTGGAATCGGCTACTACTTTTAATACTGTGTATATATGTATGTGCGCTTTTTGGGTGAACAAAAATCATAGAATTCGCGTAATCGTCACCGAACGCTGGACTGACGTGCCTTTGTCTTTGACGTTACCGTTATCGATATCTCTTATGAATCGTTTTCAGTTCGATTCGAGCCCACGGAGTGCCTGCATTGGTTTATTTTAGTTTTTACGAAACAAAAAGCAGTTTACCCAAAGCTGTTTATATGTTTTTTTTTTCACTTCTTTTGTAACAGCACTTAAAGCTTTGCTTTAAAAATAATCAGATTAGTTCTGAAAGAGTAATGGTCTGCTACACGCGTCGATAATAGGATCGAGTATATAATTGCCGCTATCTGCAACACTTATTATTAAAGGATCAGATGTTGGTACCTACATATATCGTATAATTCTTATTTTTAATAGCTGCCGTTAAGTTTGACAAGTTGTAAATTACCTATTAAGCCGGAGCCACATATAGCTTCATTTGAACGATCATTTCAATTATCTTGTAGTGTGGTCGGGGACTTTGTGTGCGCAAAGTATGTAGTACTTTGTAGTCTTCAAGGACAAAAATGTACAAGCACTTTTAGTTATGTCTGGCTCCGTCATTAGTTTATCAGTATTATGGAGCATGCAACAAGGAGTAACATCTCTTAATGGGCAAAGAGTTGAAGAAGTATCGAACGTTATAGCCTGTATGGTAGTTCAAAAACGGTCCAGAATTGTGTTGGTGTAGACAAATGGTATGATATGGGTGTAACAATAGTAGATGAATTGACCAAAAACCTTCGAGAATGCCGCGGCATGGTATGTAGTAGGTAGCAATTAATTGGCCAAAAATAACCTTTAAAATGTACCATGATGCTGATGTGACGCCTCCTTATTTATGGATATATTTAATAATTAGATATGTAACTCCTTTATATAGTCTCCATGAGATGAAGAGATGATTGAAAAAGAAAATTCTTACTATCAAAGAGGTCAAACTAATGTACAACGGAATTGTAGATCTTAAAAAGATCTATAAGTCAAATGTCCGCGAATATCCGCGCATATGTCAATCTCCTATCCATAATCCGCAGTGACCATTTTTATCTTTTATATATTACAAGAAAAAATGAACTACTTAGGAAGCTATTTTAAAGATTGTCCTGTTAATTCATCCATCAATCCATTTGACTACGCTAGATACGATGTACATTTTATGCAGTTCAAAATTGCGTTGTTTAGCTTATCATCAAAATTAATATCTTAGAAAATATGAGATTTTCAAAATAAGGAGCCAGAGCGAGCGGCGCGGTAAGCGACCAATTGATGACGTTATATTTTGATATTCTGTAGTAAGCTAACGTCCGGGCAGAACGACATCTGGGTCCACTAGTACACATATAAGTTAATGTAGATCACCTAACCTCACCTCATCTTCAGGTCTAATTAGAATCGAATGTTTCAGAAATAAAGAAGCCACTTGTTCCTCGCAAATAAAATTCATCCCAGGATACAAAGGTGTCTGTGTTGAGAGGATGGATCACCACTTTGGATTTGAAGCAGCTGCTTGATATTGACATTTTGTAGATGTAGTATGATTATTTCTTTATATTTCATGCCACACATATTTGCTGCTTTAATTTTTTTATTTACTGATGATCATATTAATACATACACTTTTTTTATTGTTTATACTGTGACACGACTTTGGTTGTAGCTGAAAATCTGCATCATGTGTTATAGCGTCATGATACACGATATTATGCTGAGCTGCTACACCCTTTCTATATGGTGTTACACAGACAGACATACTTCTAATCATAAGATTACTTCTATTACTATGTAACACTTTTGGAATAAATGTGTTTTCTTTCTTTCTTTCCTTCTCTCTTTCTTTCTTCGAATACAAATATCGAGAAAAGTTTGAAAGTCTCTAGAAAAATCTTGAAAATTTAAGAGTGGAACGATATGTTTTTTATTTTTTATGTTACAAGGGGGCAGACGAGCAAGCAGCAGGCACCGAAGTGCCTGCCGGCGCCCATGGACATCTGCACGACCAGAAGGCCAGCAGATCCGCTGCCGGCCCTTTAGTTGTCAAATAAATATAAATAAAGTTAAACCAACCAAAAGAAATTTCTTTCTCAAATTTTCATGGATTTTCGCATATAACTTTTTTAGTTTTTTTTAAAGACTACAAATGCATAAATGTATAAACTTCAAAGATGGTCTCATACACCATGGAGATATGACTGTAGGACTATAACATCAAGCAAAGTTTAATAGAGGAAATCTCAAATCACTGGAGTCCAAACAAGTACAAGGACGGAGCTGTTTGTTTATTCCGGAAACACAATGGTAAATATACTGAGTGTTGGATTTCTGTTGTAGCAATACTGGCCTTTATGTTCAATTATTCAGTGTTCTAATAAACATAAAGTGTTTGATAAACGAAATTTGCAGATATCTTCCGCATAAATTTCAAAAGAATTGTAGGTAGATACAGGAGTCAAAGATCTTAATTAGATTTTTGATTCCAGGGATGGATCTTCCTTCTTGTCTGTCTCATAACTGGTCAGATCCACTACGGGTACGCGACAATATTATCCGCATCCTTTCTCTCCTCTCCATCTACCCCCAGGGAATTGTTGCGGCGTAGGAACCTATCAGGACATAAATTATTAGCACTTTATTTTTATTCTGCTTTTCAGTCCGTACCTGATGCAACTGCTGCCAACGCAGTACATGAAATTTTATAAGGAAAATAAAACTAACAGTAATAAAAATGTAATATAAAATTATCTGTACACAAAACAATTTTAAAATTATGAAACACACAACCGCTAAATACGCTCAAAGATCTTGTTATCCTCATACTATGTGTATATAAAAATGCAGCGAAAGTTAAATAATAAACAAATGAAAAAAATATATAAATAACAATGATATAAATAAATAACTGGAGAAGTATCGCAAAAGCCGCAACTAGTTACTCAGACGATCCATGACCACGACCACTCCGTCACGTGCACTCCGCACGACTGAGAAAAAGAAATAAATAACTAAATAAATAAAGTATATTATTTATACCTTCATTTCAAAATTAATAAAAGTATAAACAACATATTTCATTTTATTACTGTCCAGTTAAACTCACTTAATAGTCAATAATTAGCTGACCCGGTGTGACTTTACAGTTTACTATACCAGAGTGAGACATAGCGCAAAGTATTTGTACATTTTTGTCCATGAAGTCTACACAGTACTAAAAAACTTTGTATAGTTACACAAAGTCACACTACATGATCATTCAAATGAAGCTATATCTGGCTCCGGCATTATATTATATCTTAAGACTTTATACTAAATAATGAAATAAAATTCCGTGGAAAATAATAATCTTAGAAATCAGACTTCTAAGGTTCTTAGAATTTCATATAAACTATAATAAGCCTAGAAAAATCAAATAATTTTACGATCTCTTTTTATGTTTTGGGAAGAAGTGACTTTATTTCCAATCTGTTTAATTGAGGGCAAAGAGCATCCACGACAGTTGACACCTCAGATTAATAACTTTATCAGAAGAGTAAATATCCATATTCCAAAATCTTTGTACTCTGTCCATAAAATTTATACTATAGAATACTTATCTGTGCTCACACAACATAAGACATAAATCACAACCTAGAAAGTAGAAACCAATTAATTACATAAATAAAAATATAAGAGTGTGTACCGGCGGATGCTACGGATACCGTGGACAGATCGGGTGCATAACACTAACGTACCGCAGAGAATGGGAAGGTTCACAGAAATACTTAGAACTGTAGAAAGAAGGAAACTCGAATATTTGGGTCACATAATGCAAAATAAAAAGTATGAACTACCCCAACTCATAATACAGGGAAAAATAAAATGCCGCCAAAGAACTGTCCGTAGACGGATCTCCTGGCTTAAAAATCTGCGCCAGTGGTTTAATTTAAGTTCGGGAGCACTGTTTAGAGCAGCTGTCAACAAAGTACAGCTAGCCATGATGGTTGCAAACCTCCGATAGGAGATGGCACTTGAAGAAGAAGAAGATAAACCTAATTGTGCATTTAGTAATAGTATGGTAAAACCCTCGGGATAAAAACTATATATCAATATATAGGATTTAAGTGGATAACTACACATATTTACGAAATTTTATATCATAATAGTTTCGGAGTTTATGGCGAGCAAACACGAGACTTTTATATGTATTGTATATCACCAATATCCAAAATGTGTTGCCAATATAAACGTTTGTACGAAGTATCACAGGAACTAGACATGTTTTGTGATAATTAAGCCAAATTCAGGAACAACATTTGTAAACCTTTGACTTAAAATGGTTGTATCTATTTGTTGCTATTTTCTTATCTTTTGGTTTATTCATGTCATTGTATAGTTATCCATTTAAAATTATATATAACATATGATAGTAAGTTATGAATAGAGATATCATCAGGCAATTTGTAGATTCATCTATAATTGGTACATATATCCAAATTGTACATTTTTTACGTGTATTTTTGTTAATGTTTAATATTTGTGCTGTTGATGTATCTTAATAAAGAAATAAAAAAAGATAAGTGGCAAACGGTTTAACTATTTCTAATTGAATACCGGCGCCCATAGTGGCTATAAGACTTTGAAACTCGTTTTCCCCGAGTTGTAAGTTATGAGGATAATGCAGTTGACTAACAGATGGCGCTGTTGTCGGAGGCTTAAAAATCACATTTGAAATTTTTCCATCCTCCTTCCTTTCAACATAATTTCAAAGGTCACACAGAAGCGATTACCATCTAGCCAGGCTAAGCGGGTACCGGATAGTTTAGAATACATTCTTAACATTTCAAAGATTACGAGGCAGAATGGATACATAATGTTAATTGTATTAATATTATGTCAATGATACCTTTAACGTGTTTTAACCATTATTTATTATCACATATTTACCGTCATCCGAATAGTCGTCATAACCAAAGGAGTCGTCTGAGAAATATACAGAATTGGGAGATCGCGGGTCAGCTACCACAGGTTCCGGCGTCTGTTCTACCTCGTTTTCACTGTCACCCGCGTCTGTGTAGTCGTCCGAAGTAGATTCATCTTCGTCACTGTTCACAAACGTAAATTCAATTCAAATTAAATTTTACTTTAAATTAGTCCATCTCTTGGTGTGGGACCTGTTATTATAATTTAAGTTTCCTAAAATTCTGATTTAGTAAAAAATATTAAAATTCGACAATAAGAATTGAAATGTTAATGTTATTGCCGTTTGTATATTATTGTATTTTTGCATGCGAATATTGTGTATGCCTATAAAAGACCTATCACATAGACCATAAAAGTTTGTACTATTCTGAAAAAAATTGTGAACATGC
>JANCMC010019403.1:33611-79750 GCA_024363005.1 Charaxes varanes
TATTGTGTATGCCTATAAAAGACCTATCACATAGACCATAAAAGTTTGTACTATTCTGAAAAAAATTGTGAACATGCAATTGCATGTTGCCATGCCAACTGGCAATAAAAAAAATCCAATTATTTATTTGCCAGATCGTAGGTCGTAAGGGGTGTTACAATATTATGACCTTTTTCATGCCACAACCTGCCAATTTTGTTGCCTGATATGAGTACTCCAACATAGAACGAAGTCAGAAATGTAACTTTCTAAAAGTTGTCTGTGGGATTAGCCCAAGAAAGAAGAAAATAAACCGGACGAGAGCCGAAGAACGCCTTTGCTCAGCAATGGGACACAACAGGCTAATTAAAACAAAATGCCTACCTTAGCCCTCCAGCCCCAGAAGTTTCGGAGGCAAGGAAATTTCTGTCGGTCCATTCGTCCTCGTCTATCTCTCTAGCCCCGCCATCGGAGAGCTCAAGGCTAATCCGCTCTGGTGTGGAGGTGAGTATATCATTTCGGGCAGATGGCAATGGAGATACTGGCGCCCCTATAGCATCGGGCAGGGTCATACCGGAATGACGGAGACAAACTAGTCGCGTGCCAAAACGCTCCGTCGTGTAATTTCTGAAAAGTTAAAAAATGTTTCTTTCAAATTATTCAGTCAGGGTCAAATCAGAGAGAAGTATTTCTTAGCATTCCATAGATTCACCGTGCGGGTGTCGGATCCAGGGTTGCAGAGGAAGTACAATAGCAGTGCCTGGGACTTGCGACCTAGATGTAGGTTTAAGGATGTGTTTTTTATTTGTAGTCAGTTCTATTTGAGCTCTTGCAGCTAAGAAGCTTACTGCCTCGTCTATGATTACCAAAAGTCTGTCATGGTGACCTGAATAATGATCCCTATTAATGAGAATCCTGAATCCCACCAACAAGTGTTTCACTGTACCCAGTGCCTCACCACACCAATAACACGTTTTTCAGTCGTTTTCCCCTATCTAACTAGTTAACTCTGGTCTAAGAGTGCCATTTGAAAAGCATTGAAGTCAAATTTGAGTAAGGCAGGACACCAGTCGTACATATATTAGGGAACGCCATCTCAATGTCGGCGGGACACAGAATCACCCATCGTTAGCCATTTGCTTTGAGTTTTCAGGTCCATTGCCTATAAACGTCGTTTTCATCCTGTTTAAGGAAATATTTAATTGCAACCTTGTCCTCCATTTTCTTTTTTGAACCCAACTCAAGCTGGGTTGGGTTCAAAAATTTGTTACATTGGGCTTCTGACATAAATCAATTATGGGATTGAAGTCGTGACTCGATGACAACTTTGTCCTTTAGGAGGGAAGCAACTAAATCATCGCGAGATTTTCCTAAGATGCAACTCTCAGTAACTTTAAGGTGCTTCTAGAGTTGTGATGCCATCGCTTGTTACTCCACGTATTATGAGGAAGTTTCTCAGTTTGGAGCCCTAACCACCGTTACTTGTGTCCTTTAATATATTTTTAAATCTTTGTTCTTTAATATTAATATTTTAAAATGTATTAGGCATAAGAATTTTAATAAATGAAAGTGAATAATAAGAGATACTAACCCAGGTCTAAGCACCGTTTGGCACACGGCACACCGGAAGCAGGCCCGATGCAGATGTAGGCCGTCGGCGATGACACCCTCTGCCGCGAACACGCGCAAGCCGCACGCCGAGCATGAGGTACCCGTCGCCGCGGGACCTCGCCACGGCTTCTTTAGCTGAGTTAAAAACTGCCATTAACTGACGTTCTCAATTACAAAAAAACACTAGCTATCTTCGCCTCGACCTCCTTCGAGGAGAGCTACGAGAAACAGTCTCAGCTGGGAGCGTGGGACTCGCCGATAAATGCCGGAATACCCATTAAAAATCAGGGTCCACCCTCCTCGCCGCAGTGGGGCACCGTAGGAACACTTATCACACTCAACTATGACGCCACGATGATAGGCTCATTTTGGCCTACTTCCTCTTATGTAGTTTACATCCCGTCAGTCATCACTATAAAAAGTAGCTACGCTGCGATTCGAACTCGAGCCTCCTTGTAGAGATCCCACTACTCTCTAAATGCGCCACGGTAACTTTTTATATGTATTTTGAGGCGCAGCTAATAGTTCAAGCGCTAATCGTTTATGCCAACTCTAAGTCACGCAATGGCATGAGACGGCACAGGATCGACGGAAGTGGCAACTCTTAATCTCCGAGGTTAAGATCCGGATTGGATCACTGCGCCATATGTAATAGCTTATTAATGGAGATCGCAATTTAATGAGAACGACATCAAGATTCAGGGCACTCGCTCTTATCTCACGAACATACAAAGCTCAAAGCGAACACATTTCAAATTGAATATCAATATTTATTATACACGAAGGTTCATATATTTTCATTATTTTGCCTCAAGGAATATGATTTATTTGCGAGAGTACAGCGAAATCCACGAGTTAAATTTCTTAGCATACTATGGATTTCCTGAGCGGGGCATGGTTCATCGTATTGCAGAGGGAGGAACACAAGCAGTGCTTGGGACATATAGACTTTTTTATAAGCACTTATTTAACGTGATATGTTTAATAATATTTTTTTCTTATCATTTAATAATTAGATGATAAATTTACGACTTGAAAGCAAAGTTTACATGGGTTCCCCGCGTCTTGCACTGAGAAGAGCCGGCAACAAACTCAGTCCGGTAATTTTTTTGATATAATCTTTTTTTACGATAATTCAGATTTGGTTCGAGCTATTTATCTTGAGTCCAGGTTTCAGGGATCCCCTTACTGCGCTATAATGTCAGGTCCACTGTAAGAGTTCCCTTCCCTGTCATTTTTTCCTTTACATGGATTGATAAGAAATTCGCTGTCTCTCAATGGAATAGTATTATTATCTATGCCATTGCTATTTTGAAGTACTTGCAAATAATGACAAATTCTTTTTCATGCCCACTCTTTCTATTAATACTCCGATTATGGTAGCTTGAAAACAGGATGAACAAGTGCTTTACACAAAAGGCTTGCGAGTGCCGGTCTTTGATAAATGAGTATAAACTTTTCTTGAAGTCTGTATATATGTAATAATGATGATGATGGTGATGGTGATGGTGATGGTGGTGGTGATGGTGATATGATGATGATGGTGATGGTGATGATGTATATCATACACTTTTACTTAATAGAGAGCTGACAAAAATATTTGTCAAGCATAGCCGCTTTCCATTCTTGTACGTGTACTTTATTTAAAGAACACAACGGATTTTAATATATTGTGTTCTGTAAGTAAAGTTTTTCTGTATATTTTCGGTTTTCTGTACACATATTAATAAAATTTCAGAAGAAGGTCTATATTTATAACACATGCTATATTGCAAACGTCCTTCTATGGTGGGGATGGGCTATGTTTATCGATGTTAACCGATAACATCTTTTGATTTGATGTCACATCGATGATTTTACATCGTTGTTAAGTTTCTTAAAATATCGGTATATATAATATTTCTCTTTTCAAGAAGCGGTTTTCTTGCCACTAAAATTTATGTATGCCTACTAAATTAAAACGGATTAAAAAACGATTTTTTTGGATTATGTGTCTTTTTTATACTGGTGTATTAAAAAATGTGAGAAAATGTATTTCTTTTTCAATATTTTGCATTACATTTATTAACCTATCGACAAACTCTTTACATCTGTTTTTAAATACCGATGCACGATGTTATTACATCGTTATTAATCTTACATCGATATTTCACCTACTGCCTTTACTCTCGTCCTTACGCTTATTGGCTTTAGCGTCATTCATTTTTACCTGCTCATTGGCTTTAGCATCATCCATTCTTACCTGCTCATTGACTTTAGCATCATCCATACTTACGTGCTTATTGGCTTTAGCATCATCCATTCTTACCTGCCCATTGGCTTTATGGGAAGAAAAAGTAAATCACAAGTCTTTTTATATTTTCGGACTCTAAGTATTTGTGGTTTAAGTTAAGTGTCACCAACAGAGCTGTCACAAATTTTATATTCTTAGTAACGAATACAAGTAGATTCTGTCAATTTTCTTGATTCGGTATTGTATTTTGTTCGAGTAAATCTCGTGTTTTTGACGTCCTATATTTATCTGATTCTATTTTGACTACTCTTTGCATCGATCTGACGAGTTATTTTTGTAGTTTGTTATCTGGGCAAGTCGTTTAGGAAGATTGCTTCCGACGTTTTGCTCGGGAACTTATGTATCTGTCCCCGAATAGAAATTTTAGGGATCTTTATATATCCGTGAACATTGAATTACACAAGAATTATATTTTTCTTTCAGAAAGTCGTAATTAATACAAAACGCGTGTCGTGCCCACACTTATAATGTTACTCAACTATATCAGAATTGCACATCGATTTAGAAGGTTCGTTTCTATAGAGAACTTATTTATTGGCTGGCCCGTTGGCGCAGTGGGCAGTGAACCTGCCGTCTGCCTCTGAGGATTGCAAGCGGTTTTGGTTCGCGCGTACTTCGAACAATTATGAACTCTTCCTCGTGCTGCTTTTTTTTTTTATGTATTATAGGCTTGACTGCAATCGGATCACCTTATTCTCCCGATCTAGTACCAGGGTCCGCTTAAATTGCAGGGGATGTGGCTGTGGGGCGAGTTAAGATGAGCGATTGCCATCTGACGTCATCCTCAGAACCCCCACAATCTAACGACTAATATCACAAAATAGCATTAATCGGGGCCCACTGTTTTACGTGCCTTCCTAAACACGGAGGAGGTCGGATATTTGTAAAACCGGCGTTAGAATGTTTCACCCATTTATCACCCGTTCGAAGGAATACACTTAACCTAGCGATCGATTCAAATGCTGGCTACTGAGTAAGCAACGACCTCTTGGAACAATTGTTATTAACATGACATATTGATTTTATTCATATTTATATACTCCCAGGGAATGGATCTTCCTTTATCTGTCCGATAACTGATCAATCCACTACGGGTACGCGATCCCGGAGCCTTATTATGTAAATGTATTTTTAAAAAAAATCATTTTTTTTTAAATTTCAATATGGCCCTAGAATTTCCAAGCTATTAAATGTGGAGACTGAAAATTTCCCATGTTTATAGGACACGTTAAGAATTCACTAGGAAAATTATTTTGAATAAAATCCTATCCTATCCTAAAAAATAACTTTCCTAGTGAATTTTATTCAGTCACTAGGAAAGTTATTTTCAGTGAAAATCGGTCAACAATTTTTGAAGTTATTTAACGAATACGTTTGTCGCGTATTAGATACGGAACACTTCTTATACTTCTTTGCGAAAAAAGACGGGCACTTTTGATTTATTTGAATACTTTTAGTATCAAGAAAGGCATTTGATGCGACAAAATAAAATAAATATTATTTACTGATTTAAAAAAAAGCACTTTTAAAAATAAATAAATATATACAGGATTATATGACACACGGGCGCCTGTTCCAAAGGTAGACAACTTAATGCCTGTGTTATAGGTAACAGACGCCTGTTATACACAAATATTTTTATTTAGAAATATGTAAATATATACGTATAGATGTGGTAACGCCGAACGCTTTGTTCGATCGTGCCTATCTATCGTTTCTTCCGTGATGTCGCTTGCAATTTCTGACAATTATCTTGCTTCTAACAAACAGACACACCGACAGAGAGTTAATTTGTTCTGGACTCTATTTGCGTACAACACTATGCACATAATTCATTTATATCATATCATTTATTCATACATTTGCTTACATATAATGCTAAATGAAGCACAGTCAAGGCATTGCAAATTAATAATGAAAAAAAGGATTATAAATGTCAAACAAAGTAAATATTACGATTAAAATAAACGAGAGTAAATCAGATTATACATTAAAATTATAAATTTGTAACAAGTCTGTTTGGAATCACATAAATTTGAAAATTACACTTCAATTTTTTCTATACGTGAATAGGTTAAATCTTCCGAATATTATCGTATAAATACGGTACCCTAAAATGAAGTTGACGTGTAGGTGTGACCGTCAAAAGGAATGATTTGACGTTTCCATTAAATCTTCCAAAGCTTTGATAACTTCAATCTAAAAGAAATCCGTAAGTACTTCACTTGACGAGACAGCATTGCCGCCACTTTACGCCGATCTTATGTGAGAAAGAGGTACTGGTACCCGGACGCACCATCCAATTCGGCTGCAGGACAAAATGACTGCAAGCATGGCGCTACCCCTAATTAAAAAAATGGCATTATAAGACAAAAAGCAATAGTTTTCATTTATCTTTATAGTTTTTTTTACAAGGACAGAGACTCAATAGACGCAGATCTTATGTCGTTGATAATTATTTGTCTTTTTCTACAATTTTCTTTCTTTTATTACGCTTTCTCGTCAAATTACTATGATTTGAATTTTAACTAAAACTTTCTAGAAATGTTTATACCATTTTTCGAAAACTGGAAAGCCAGTATGAAAGTGCGGATTTTAAGGATAACTATAATACATTATTTTATCAAATTTTCTGTTGAATTAAAGCAATACCTTTAGGTTTCGATAAAAATTTCGCGAACAATTAGACACGCAAATAATGGTGAGAATGTGCGAAAATAATCTAATATTATACCTCGCTTTGGTGACAAGAGGGTAGGCTTTATTATTGTGGAATTATAAGATTATTTGCAATGACTGTAAAATTGAATCCCCTTGGAGACGTTATGGGGGAAATTTGGGACTATCTCGGTCGTTTCTCGTCGTGCCGCCAAATTGCAGGATTATGCTAAATTCTGACATTATATTTCTGGACTTATATATTCATATATTATATATTTGGGCACTAGACAATTTGTAACCGTCTATTCATTGCGGAAAGAGGTTCTCTATTTGGTTTATTGTATTAAAAATAACAAATGATTTTGAGTGTGCTTGTTGGCTTCAAGAAGTTACAGTAGGTATATAACAACGCTTACGAAAAAAAAAAATATTTTTTGTGTTTTGTTTCAAACGTAATCTAGTCGTAGAAAAAGTATTGTATGCAACATTCTATAATGATTTACTTCATAGGTGTCCGGAATTAGACATTTTTTACTTTTCGCTACCTCAAACCTTATTATTAATAAAAATGCTGTTGGAATTTACTAACCAGCCATGATAGTTTTAAGAAATTTATGTATTAGTTCTTAAGAAATCTGTGTGTATGTATTTTAAAACGTTCTTTTCTTGTACACCAATGGGGAGGGAGTATCGAAACTGTTGCAACCTGCGACAGGGACGGGGCGAGGAATTAAAATGTTGTAAAATTCGTGTGATATGATTTATGAGCGCCCTCTAATGCGGGTATCGTAGTACATAGAATCTTGTATTAAAAAAATCTTGGTCCAGCTCAATAAAAAGTAAAAATTAAAAAAAACGTTCTCCCAATACTTCTGTGAAAACTTTATTAACTCAATCGATTGAAGATCTGCTTTAAAAGTGGGTTGTAAGTTCCACTCGAAAAAGAAATTCGTAGCAAGTTAAATAAAAGCTTTTATTTAATTCTCTCAAATACCTATTTAGCTCTCAGAGCAGCCCTTTAACGTTTAATACCACTTTTTACCACCAAAATCGAAGTCGAGTGCAATAAAAAATTCATATTTTTGTGTATACGGAACCCTTCTATATAAGCGTGTCAAGACACGCTTATATAGAAGGGTTCCGTATCTGATACGTTATAAACGTATTGTTAATACTAATTATAATTATACATAATAATTACCAGTAGATGGCGTTAAATGCTCCAAATGCACATCAATCTTTCATCGTTTCTGCTTAAAGTTGAGTCCAGATCATCGTGTGTCCGATAACTGGGCCTGTCGCGTATGTAAAGGCAATAAAAGTGAAAAGAAGAAAGGATTATCTAAAAGTCCAAGTTTGCAGATGCTAACAACTGTAGGCGAAACAGATACATTTTTGGACGCTAATTGTTTACAGGACGGAAGCAGCTCCTCCAATAACCTGGCAGAAGAAATTCGTCAGGTTATTCGATCAGAGATGGCGCTATTTAAACAAGAGCTCGTCCGAATTAATTCGTCCATATCTGATTTTAATAAGCGGGTTGACACTTTGGAATCACGGATTGTATGCATCGAGGAGCATCTAGCCGAGCGCTCATTGGATAGGGAGTCTAGTAGGAATGACGAACATGTAGACACAATCGTCCAGCAATTGCAAGCCCAGTTAAACGATCGGGAGCAAGAATACTTCTTAAACGACGTCGAAATATCCGGCTTGCGAGAAAAGAATGGCGAAAATCTTATGCATATAACAAGCCTGATAGCGACTAAACTAGGTATAGAATTAGATATGCGTGATGTTGTTTCTGTGGAGCGAACAGGACCACGGCGTTCTATGTCAGAAAATGATGAACAACCACGTTCGCGTCTTGTGCATATTAAATTTACGAGGCGTGCTGTCCGAGACAACTTTCTTAAAGCGGCCAGAACCCGGCGAAACATTGACAGTACTGACGTCGTGGAGGGAGTAGCGCGGCGCTTATACGTCAATGAAAGACTAACGCGTACTAATAAACAACTTTTTTACAAAACTCGGGAGGAAGGAAAAAAGCAGGGTTGGCGTTTTGTCTGGACGAGTGGTGGTCGCATCCACATTCGACGCAAGGACAATTCACCTGTGTATCGTATACGATCGGAAACGGATATAAAGAAGTTTTTTACAAATGCTATAATTTGATTTTCATAATATTCGTTACGATATTAAATAACTATTTTAATATTATATATAATTTATTATTGAATTTGATAGACTATGTTGTTTACAAAATACCTTCAAAGATGTTCTTATTTTTGATAGGTTTCACATGTCAGTTTAGCACTGTATGTTTAATAACTGCAAATAATAGAATAAATGGAACGTTATTAATAAATATTTTAACTCTTAACTGTCTACAGCGGAATACACACTTTTCTCATTTAACTTTACAAATGAAAATATTGTCGTTTTCGATAAACCTTTTTTCACATATTATTCTGAAAGACAATATTTTTTTATTTGTCATAGTTTTTTATAAATTAAATTATTACTGTGTCATGTACATTTTTATAGCGGATAACATAATAGAATCGTTCCTTTCTTGTGTTAGTTATACTTATATATTTTTGTTAAGTGTACATTATACTATATATAACGTAAGACTTCAATATTAATAAATTGTTAAAAATTGGTCTCCTCAATGCTTGTTCTCTGGGAACGAGACACGATGAATTTAAAGTGGCGATGGAACAATTTAACGTAGACATAATGGCAATTAATGAAACGTGGATACGAGCGGGTGAGGAGGAACGTGCTCCACACCTTCCTGGTTATAAATTATTAAATGTTTCGCGCCCGGTGTCAGTGCGTGGTGGCCGCGGCGGAGGCGTGGCTTTTTACATCAAACGTGGTCTTAATGTTCGTTGTTGTAAATTTCCACAGCACGAACTAGTTGAACAAATATGGATAAGTTTATACAGTAATTCCGTCAAAATAGCCATCGGTACAGCCTACAGGCCTCCATGGCTTAATACTGATCTTTTTCTGGATGTTATATCTGAGACCGTACAAGGTTTTTCACATTATGATCATCTAATCCTGCTAGGTGACTTTAATATTAACATGTTGACTCAATCTGACTGTAAAACTAAAAAATTAACCGATTTCTTAAATTCGCTTCAACTGCAACAAATTGTAACTGACCCTACGCACTTTACTGATACCAGTGAAAGTTTAATTGATTTAATTTGCACAGATATACCAGCACTGAATGTTAATGTGACACCGGTAGTTTCTCTAAGTAGACATGCATTTCTTACTTGTACCCTTAGACTTAAAAAAAATAAAATCCCACCTAGATATATTACATACAGATCCCTTAAAGCTATAACATTGGATGAGTTTAATGAACATTTAAATAATATTCCTTGGCACAATATCCGTTCATTTGCAGATGTTAATGCTATGGTAGATTCGTTTAACTGTTATGTTACTGTACTATTTAACATCCATGCACCCAAAAAAACCAGATTGATGAAAGAGCGTCACGATCCATGGCTTACACATAATGTTAAAGTCATGATGAAACTAAGAGACGATGCCCATAATAAGTGGCGATGTGACAAAACAGATAAAAATAAACAAAATTACGTACAATATAAAAAACTTGTAGAAGAAGCTTTACATAGTGAAAAGTGCGCCTATTTTAAATTTAACATAAATAATAAACTTAGCCACCCTAAAACCCTCTGGAGAAACTTAAAAGATGCGATATTACCGAAGATAAATAATCTTTTACCGGCACATATTGCTGACCCTGATAAAATTAACCAACACTTTTTGAATATTCCATCAAATGATAATATACCACTTTCTCAACTTACTTCTTACGAATTTGATAGATTCGGTTGTAGTACGTTGTCTCTTGACATAATTAACGATGCAGAAATTCTACAAATTATTAAGAACTTACATTCGAACGCCGAGGGCATTGATGGATTGACACTCGATATGTTGTTGATGACGCTTCCGCAGAGTCTTAACATAATTACATCTATCATCAACATGTCGATTGCTACTTCTTCGTTTCCTGATGTCTGGAAAATGGCAGTGATCCGTCCTATTCCTAAAACTTCTAATCCGCTTGTTATTAATGATTTACGACCGATCAGTATATTGCCATGTATATCCAAGATCTTAGAAAAAGTTGTTTACAAACAAGTCTCAAAATATTTAGAAGATAACAATATTCTTCCTGATATCCAATCCGGCTTTAGAACTGGCAGAAGTACGACAACAGCACTTTTGGATATAACTGACAACATATTGACGGCTCAAGATCAAGGAATGTGTACCCTACTAGTTCTTTTGGATTACTCACGAGCGTTCGACAGCATAAATGTAGCATTGTTGCTTTCCAAGCTATCATACTACGGTTTTGATGCAAATTCATTGAAATGGTTTAATAGTTATTTAAGTGATAGAAAGCAATATGTAGAGATTACAGAACATGGTGGGAAAAAAAAGAATTCCACGATCTCAAAAGTTACTAGAGGTGTCCCTCAGGGATCTATATTGGGACCACTTCTCTTTATTATATATATTGCTGACATAATTAAAAATATTAAATATTGCAAATCTCACCTATATGCTGACGATCTACAATTATACTTAGCTTTCAAGCCAAATGAGTATCATCTGGCAGTACAAAAATTAAATGAAGATCTTCAACGTATAACTGTGTGGTCAGATAGAAACTCGTTAGCACTCAACCCGGATAAATCAAAACTTGTAGTATTTGGTACTAATAAACAACTGCAAAAAATTAAACTCCATACTGCAAAAATACTAATCAAAGATAAAGTAATAGAACATATTTCTGAAGCCAGAAGCCTGGGCCTACTTTTAGATTCAAATCTAAGATTTGAAAAACACGTATGTAAAGTGGTATCCAATTGTTTTTTTAGGCTAAAGATATTGTACAAGTTCCGTAGTTATCTAAGTACAGATCTTCGGATTCGTCTAATAGAAAGTCTTGTGTTGTCCAAATTAAATTATGCCGACTTAGTTTATGGCCCTCGTCTCTTAGCAAAAACAGCCCGCCTAATACAACGTGTGCAAAATGCGTGTGCGCGATATTGCTTTAACATACCTCCAAGAAGCCACGTCACACCTTATTTAAACGAACATGGGCTACTAAAGATGGGAGCTAGACGAAAAGTTCACCTATCGATAATGCTTTTTAATCTGTTCAAAACTGGAAAGCCAGAATAACCCCCTTATACCGTCTTATTAGTTTTACTAGTCTTACTTACTACCTACTTAATGCTAGTTTAGTCTCCAATTTCACAAGCATCTCCAATTTCGGTTTCCGTCGGGCATCCTTAAGCCACCAAAAAAAAAAAGGAAGGTCAAATTTTTGCACTTGTGTCATTAGTAAAACTGTGGCGCCATCTAGTGGAACTTAAATTCTCAGTTTTATTTTACTATAAAGACTTTGTCTTGGCCTAATTACTTACTTTATTTTAAAGTGTTACTTGCACATTACATGATAAAATGAATTTGAAGAAAATTTTTCTCTAGATTTAAGAGAAAATCCAGGTCAAAGGGGTTTCACTGATGAGCAAGTTATTTTTCACGATTTTAAACTTAATTTTAACAATAAAAATGAAATTACTCAGAATAAAAGGTCCGTTAAAAATATTATTGCACCTTATCTGCTTATAACAAATTTAATGGATTAAAAAATCAATAGAGACGACCTGCGTCCAACCGTAGTGACGTCATCCGACTCTGACTAAAAGAAAATTATTCATTTCCCCCAAAAAATAAAGTATCAAGGATACTGTAGTCCCAAGTATGTAGCAACAATTGATAGAAAAAAAAGGCTCAATAGCTCAACGGTATAAGGTATGGACTGAAATCCGCAAGGTATCCGATTCAAGCCACAATGCCGTTGGATTGTCGCTTAATTTAATCTTAGTAGGAGGGGAAAAAGGGAATATTAGATATACCTAAAAAGTATTTCTAATATTTTTTTTTTTTAAAGCAAGTGCTACTGGGGTTTTAGTTTTATTACCGTAGTACTTTAGGCTAAAAACCACCAATCGCCTTTAAACAATTATATCATACAAGCTGTGCCCGCGAAATAAACTCAATTTTAGCGCCAACACTACAAAGAATTTTTCAAATTGGGCCAGTAGTTTCTGAGATTAGCGCGTTCAAGTAAAGAAACAAACAAACTCCTCAGCTTTATATATTAATATAGATATAAAAAAATTATCAAGAAAGGATTTGGCAGTTTCATATAAGGAACAGTCCTAAATAAGTATGATATCATGGTCACCCTACTAATCCATTGGAAGCGTAAAGATCTAAAGGATGATGCTTGTGGTTTTATTTATACGTATATTTATTACATATAAATATAATTGGAGGAATTACACATATAGTATTTGACCGTATCTACATAACCGCCTATTTTCAAAAGTTTAATTAAATGTGTTCTGTATTTCGCTCGCGAAAGTCTTAGTTTGAAAAATGAGACAAGTTTTAAAATCGAACATTAAAGGTAATTCGAGAAAGCCCGCACATATATCTTTGTCAATTTTTTTTTTATTATTCAGATGAATATGCAATCAAGCAAGTCTGTTGGCACTCGTAAAATTCCATTACCGATAAAAAAAAACACGGCAATCTATGGATCCGAAAAATGATCACAATCTGCAATTCTACATCCTACGATATCATTGTTGGAGACATGAAGTCCAGCGTGTCCTGGCGCTTGAAGACGTCGATTTAAGTAATTCCACATCTGTAACTCCACACCTTCAGACCTCACTTTACGGGAATCACTCATGAAATACCGAGTTTCAATTCGCGGTTTAAAATTTTCATTGACACTGACGTCAACGTGAGCCTAGTGCGTCTCACAGCTGGGCAAAGCCCTTCTTGATCCATCTTCCTCCTTCCTGAGCTAATCTCATCTACAACTTCTCCGCAAAGGTATCCAAATCACCGCGCCGCCTCTTCCTCGGCCTGCTGGATCATAGGCGGCCATTTGTGGGCAACCAGAAAGTCGCGATATTGGCTTACCTTTGCGGGTCCATTCGAGCCACATGCCCAGCCCTGGGAAAGGGGCCTTGCTTTCAAAAACTCTTTCAATGTTAAATAGTCTATCTTGTAGAGAGCTCGGGACCCCAATGATTTTTGCCCTGTATTTTTTCACCTCTTTGCAGTCCAGCAGGACTTGAGATGGTATTTTTGGTGCCTCCAGGCATTCCCTGCTACAATGAACTGTCTGTTACACCAATATTAAATACGTGTTTGTTTATTAGGCATTGTCCAGTGATAGTATCTATCATCCTGCGCAGATCAGTTCTATTCATGCGCAGGAGACTGCTAGTCATTTGAGAATTCAGGATTGGCATTGCTCCCCTGGACTGCTCACAATCATTCCGGATTTCAATCGAATATATCTGTAAACAGCTAAAATAAAGATCTCTTAGTAACCCTGGAGCAAGCAAATATTTCAGAATCAAGAGTATTTATAAGGAGCTAAATTATTTTTCCTCTTACTTATTTAAGAAGTAAGGATAATAAATAGTGTAAAATAAATTATACGTTCCTTAATTAATATCCAGAAAAATTTCTTTCTTGGCATCCTTTTCCAGGTTTCTTGAACCTGCTCCTCATGTTAAATGAAAATATAAAAAGTTAACGGTTTATCCGCTAGCGAAACAAACAACGTGTCCAACAGAAGTGATATCTGATATCTTAAACTTATCTAAGTTAAACGGGTTAGAGTGAGAGAAGAAGAGCTTCCTTGCTGCGGTATGCGTGAGAGAAAGGGACGCCAGTTAGATTGGCACCGTTACGTAACGCAGCAGTTTAGCCTCCGATAAGAGGCCATCACTTAAAAAGTCGTAAGTAGAAATTATATTAGGCAATCCATCAGGAAGTGGTGAATAAAGCGATTTGCATTTTTTGATGGTAATATTTGATTTTATTTTAAAATATTTGACGATTCAAAAGAGCTTGTAAAAGTCTACTTGAATAAAATATCATTTGAATTAGCCATCCAATAGCGTGTCTTGTAGGCTGTACAGCGCCTTAATTTGGAAAGTACGGCGCGGGTAATTGATGTCCATCACTATTTCTTGAGATTCTGTGTCCGCCTGAAAAATATTAATACTTTTATTATCAAGAGAGCAAGTATTTTCGTCGGACATTCGTACATCTCTGAAAAAAATGACATTTGTATTGGTAAAGGTCTGCGTCCATATGTTGAACTACCAATGGCGATTTATTTATATAAACAAATAAAATATTGTTAATCAGTTAACAGGTGACTAAAATCAAACGTAACGCGTTACATAAAAATCCAGCTGTTTCCCGCGACTGTTTTAACTGTTGAAACTGGTGAGATTTAATTTTGTACGTCCCAAAGTTTTCGAGATGTCTTGATAGGTGGCCTTACGCCTTCAGATATATAGATAGACACACTTTGTGTGTTCTATAACAATTATCTTAACAACTTAGGTTGTGCAACCCGACTATGCTGTTGCGGACTTTTATTAATACTTTAAATAAGAAACAATTCTGTCATACATGATTTTTGCGAAACTTTAACATGGAATACTAACAAATTCGTCTCTCCCGATTAGTGTCACTGAGTGATTTTAGTCCTTTGATGCAGGGGATTCCAGGGGATAACGTCAGGCAGCAGTCATCTTAAGTCGACCCACAGCCATATCTTCTGCAATGTAAGCGGACCCTGGTATTAGATCGGGATAATTCTAGAAAGAAGAAGAAGCATCAGTACTTACCCATAATGATATATCCAAGAGTGCAGTACTTCCTGCCCTCATCCAAGGACCCTCTGTGACAATTTGCGCCTTTCGGTACCACCTTCTGCGCCGAACACAGTCTGTGAAAACCTTTTTACCATGATAAGGAGCTGGGAAGTCTGTCGCGTACTGCCAACCTTCATTATCCACTCCACCTGGAGTGTTATAGTCAACCATCCATTCTGAAATCTAAAAAAATTATATTAGTCTATGGTACTTTCCTCGAGGGTTTGCCAGTGACCAATGGAGTATCTAACACAGGCATTAAGTTGTCTACCTTAGGAACAGACGTCCGTGTGTCATATAGTCCAGTATATATTTATTTATTTAACTATCGTAACTACTCCAGATGTGTACGAGAGGCAATTGACATAAAAAATACATTGCATATTGTTTAGGGTGCTTAACAGTGACAATTTTTAAGTGATGGTGGACGCAGCGATCACGATATGTCCCGCGAAGCAAATCATTCTAGTGTTAATTTAATGACTAAAAGTTTATCTTATAAAAGTTGTTATAATTCATGTAAGGATCCTTCTAAGTCCTGTGCTTATGGTTCTTCTGACCGGGGGGACCCAATCGGCTTGGGCCTTTGGCGTTTGCCGTCTTGCCGCCCTATAGTTACGCCACTGCCGGCAAATATAAAAGTCAGTGCAGTATAAATCGCTTACGGGGTACCATTGCTGATCCCGTTATTTGCATGGCGTTTGTGATGGACAGGGGTTAATATAAACTACAAGGAACGACTGAGCTTGAAGCTTGTTTTGTTTTGATTTGTATCAATATTCCTCTGATTCTAAGTGGATGACAACCACTGTCACGGTTATGCTTTGACATCATTATCATGTTATATTAAATTTCAAATTTTATTTATCAGTGAATAGAACAATATATATTTTTGTACGCAATAAGGTTTGTGGGCGAATTTCGACCAGCCGTAAATCTAGTAAATATTATTCAACATATCAAGGCAGAATGATGATAGACATGGCCTCAGACTTGCAGCCCATTTGTAACATGAAGGGTTTTCTTTATAGGCAGATTGACAGCGAGTTTTCTCCCCTGCTTAGCTAAACTTGTTATTATCTACCAGGTCAGCCTTAGATATCTTTATACATTACTATCACTGATAGAGAACTTATCTCAGTTCTTCAAAGTTAGTAAGTTTTAAAGAAATTTTGTTTTGATATACTTTTTTTTTTGTTGTTGCATGTCAGTCACATACAGTCTAGGAGGATAGATGATGTTGATAGTACATCATTTAATAAACGTTTTTAGCCTGCCGAAATGAGGTGGCAACATATCAGATAAATAAACATAATTGTTTTAAATACCTAAAATATTGATTCTCTATTATCACGAGTTGATAGTGTCTGATCTGACTAATTGATGGTTATCAGCCATTATATCCTACACACATTTATATCTACACATACATATAAATAAAATTGAAGGGTCTGTTTGTAACGAAGAAATGTTTTTTTAAACTAATTGCATATGATTACATATGCGATACCTATAGAAAAAACACAAGTGAAAACATTTTTGTCTGTCTTTTCGTTTGTTCGCGGTGATCTTAGAAGTGGCTAGATCGATTTGGACGAGAGTTTTATTGGGAGATAACTGATTTTACACGGTATTACATAGCCTACTTTGCTTTTAGCGAAATAAAACATTCAAAATTTAACAAAATCACGAAATTCATGCCGGCAAAAGCGCGAGCTAGAACCAGTATTATACATTTTTAAGCAAACCAAACATCAGGAGTCAATGAGGCAAACCCACCGGGATCGGGTCTCAAACCCAGGCCGTATGGATCCCAGTCCACCCTTTCCGCTATTGAGCTATTGGGGCTATATCGTGATTGTATAATAAATCAGGAAGTAACTAGAGTCGGGATTGGACGTGGCCCGAATATTTATATCTAGTTTTTCTCTTTGATAACGTTCTTGTATTTTTATGTTTTTTTTTAATACGCAAAGGCTTTCATACGCTATTTCCTTTACTATCCTTTGCTAGTTTTGTTGTTTTTGAAATAATAATTAGTCAGTTGTCTGTTTTTTAAGTAGGCAACTTAATGCATGTTTTATACGTTTATGGGCACTCCGCGTTTAATCCGCTTGTTACTTTTTATCTTTTATCTATCTTTCTTGTATTTTTTAACTACGCAAAGGCACTACACTATTCTTTCTGTTATATAGACATTTATTTCGGTGTATTTCTAATTTGCGCTTGTCTGTGCCTAAGGTTTCTTAATGATAATTTATTTAATGCCTGCGTTATAGGTCATTGACAACTTCGCACCTTATCCCTGGATTAGTATTTATACCTAATTTTTTTCTCTTTTATGACGTTCTTCTATTGTTATTTATTTAACCACGCAGAGTACTACTCTGCTACTTTAACTAGCTTTGTTTTTAAGGTAGGCGACATAAAGCCTGGGTAACATGGACAGTGAAGGTGAATGTTGACGGCCGCCCCAAAAGAATCCTTCAAACCTACACCTGGATCACAAGACCCAGGCGCTGCCTTGGTTCCTTCCTCTGCAATACGATGGACTAACTTAATCTATGGATCCATGGAGCATTGCTAAGTAATCTGGCTCTTTTAGATTTCAACTTCAAGTGCTGTGTGAGTTAATCAAGTTATGAAAGATGACAAACCAACCAAACCATTATTGAAGTACGCTGCGTGCAATAAAACTAAAATAATATTTAAATCAGATCTGTCAACACAGCCATCTTTTATTAATAGGTAAAATGTATAAATACTAAGTTATTTGAAAATATATATTATTATTCACCCGAAAACTCTCCAAATTTGCAATTATGGCGAGTCTATTAAAATACTTGTAACCGAGTCAAATAGAGAATTGGTTAGGTCTTTCGTTCAATATATTGTGATCTGAACTACTTTGTATGAAAACTGTGTAAACGTACAAACTCTACCCTACTTAGTAATGTACAAAGATTTCTCCAACAACCGTAGACATTAAATCTTGTCTAAGAGCATGACCACACGAAGAGATTTATGCGCTGTTAGAAATTCTGATTGAAGAGGAGACTTTGCTCTCATTCGCACGAGAGCTAAAAAAGCGTTGCGTTAAATTTCGGCCTTGGCGCTTCTTCAGCGTCGTCGATACGAAAATGCACCGTATATGTATAAATAGTAGTGTTGAAAATAGAACATTGCTGAATAAAAAGCGCCGCGTTATAAAGGCGCTGCCGTGTGAACAGAAACTTGGAAATCCATATGTTCTATTTGAACGCTTTATTATTGCGTATTAAAAAAGCTCTTGCGGGAATGGGGACTTAGTCCTCATTCGCACGACAGCTTTTTTAACGCTCGTTAACAAATCGTTTAAAAGAACATATGGATTCCTAATTTTATGTTCACGAGGCAGCGCTTTTAAAACGCGACGTTTTTTATCGAGCAGTATTCTATTTTCAACGCTATAAATATACGTATACGGTATATTTTCGTATAGACGACGCTAAAATCGTCACCAACGCCGAGATTTCACGCAACGCTTTTACGCTTACAAAGGCACGGAACCTACAAATCTTGCGTGACAGTATTATTAATGTCGTCAAAGTCATTAGGTTAGTATATATTATAGTGAGCAAAATATTTTGCTGGGCCATAGTCATTTTTCCTGTTTGGACAATATAAATACATATAAACACTTAATCTAATAATTTTTATTACTTTAGTTACAATGAGTGAGGATAATATAAATACTATCCCGCGACGAGGCAAGCGAAGTGCGAGGGCACTACCAAACTTCCCTTTCTTAAAAACTTCATCATTTTTTTGAACCTTCATAACTTGGGATTGGATTATACCAGATGTACAAAATTTTCAGGATAGATACGATACCAGTAGTAAACTTATTAAACATATAAAGTTTCAATTGCATAGCTCTTATAGTTGAGATATCATTAATATCTTTGAACCCCGATTTTGACACTGATTCTCTGATGATCATCAAAATGTATAGGGTATTTTCTGAAGTCCTAGAAACCTGAAATTTGATATGTAAGGTAGTATTATTGCACAACAGAAAAATTATAAAATTAGGAAGCGAAATTATAAGGGTTCCTTGTAGTACTATCCCTTTGGTATCTTTAAGGCAAGAGTGAATGGGTTCATTCTAGGCAAGCGTAGGAGAATTCACAAAAAAACAAACATCCCACACGATAAGGTTAAATAAGAAAAAAAATCCGATCCACTTCACATTTATGTGAGCCGATCTCAAAATGTGAAATTTTTATTTTAAGATGCCAAAAAGAAAATTTATACGCAGTAAAGTTTTCGTTTTGGTATACCGAAGTAAGTACCAAATTTCATATATTTATGTTTATAATTGTAGAAGTTAGTCATCGACGGACAGCGAAACAATAAGTACTTAAAGTAATTCTCAACCTCATGATCAAAGGAACTACGGATTTATAACTTATATTATAAATAAATTGACACAATTTTTAATTTTGAACAGTTATCGAATTCACAGATTAATAATATATGCCCTGTTACTCCGACAATTGACATTAGTCTTTCGTTATCTGAGTTCTATCTAAACTTGTCAAATTAACGTCGGGCTGGTACCGTTGATGGGTGTTTATTGAGAACCACAGCCAAACAATATGCACTTACTGTTATGCATATACAGGGTGACTGTTCAGACACTTAGAATACTTAAGGAGGGTACTGTACAGTACTCAATTCTTGTCGTAATTATGTAATAAAATATCATTTTAAAGGAAGACAACGTCTGTCTGAGAGACAACGTCTTTTCGTGAAGCGGAAACATTCGGCACTATTTTAAGAAATTACACGGACGAAGGTATATGAAATTTGGCAATTATCTATATCTGTAGTATATAAAAAGCTGAAGAGTTTATTGTTTGTTTGTTTACTTGAACGCTATAATCTCAGGAACTAGAGGTCCGTTTTGAAAAATTCTTTTAGTTTTAGATAGCCCATTTATCTAGACAGGTTATAGGCTATATATCATCACGCTAAAATTGAATCCAATTTGTTTTACCTAATTTTATGCGGACGAAGTTGCGGGCACAGCTAGTATATATAAATAACCTGTCACAGTCACAATCCATATCCAGGTTTACCTTAAAAGGTAAACCTTATTTCAAAAGAAGTCAAGTTCAATTCAAAAATAAATATTACAAAATGGCCAATAGCGTGTCAAGACACGCTTATATATAAGAATTCTTTAACTGATACGCGATAAAGTTATTTGTTAAATAACCTATTTCACTTAAAATAATTTTCCTAATGAGTTATCAATATGAAAAAATTTAAGACTCTACATCTAATAGTTTGGTTAACCTAGTGGAGGGAACCACCTTGCGGGCAGACAGACGGATATAACGAAGAGAAACTATAGGGATTTCTTATAAGACTACCTATACCCTATAAACATTACCTTTCATCAATTTGGACATTATTTTCCGACATTTAGTCATCCACCAGGGAATGGTGCGCTTTAATTTAATCACGAATGACTGGATAATTCACAATTAAACATAATTTAAATTTGTAAAGATGAATTACTTTTTTGTTTTTTTTTCATTCGCTGGGAAATGCATTTACGTACCCCGGTCTGGAGACCAGGAGTGTGGGACTCGCTGGCTAAATGCCAGAATACCCACAAAAATCTAGCGGGGCCCTCTTCATCCTTGGGTGGAGCGACATAGAGTCACGTGAAATATAGACCTAAGTTGTATTAGAAATAGTGATGTAATTTTGTGCCAATAAATTATTATTATTATTATTATAGTTATTAAAGTTTTTTTTTTAAAGAGGGTTTGCCGCGCGCCTTTGTACGCAGTTTTGCGTTTGCAGATGGTACCAAGACAGCCAGTCGGCGGGCGTGTCGCGGTCGGGTCTGCGCGCGCGCATCAAGTCGCTGCTGTGTAGCGGCACGAGCGCGGCCAACCACGCGCACTTGGCTGCGCTGTTAACTCGAATGTTACTAGACTCGCTGCCGCCCAACGAACAGGTGTGTGTGAGATGTATTATGACATAGTAGGTTTATTACTTTAGAGCGTTGTTGGGGCGGCCGCGACACTGCAGTGCGTCGGCTATGTTTGCGGATGCTTGGGTGGATGATTTCTACGCTATCATTCGTGGGCGTGTCGCCACATTGATGAGTATATTAGTGAGCAGCGCCAACCCATCTATTGGTCGCTTGCGCCACCGAGCGCCCGCTGTCGGCCCGCTTTTAAATCTCTGATATCTTTTAAATTTCTGAGGAAGTCGGATATTTGAAAAACTTATGTTAGATGGGGTCACCCATCTAACATGGTAGGAACTGCTTAACTTAGCAATCGACCCAAATGCCGGCCACTGATTAAGCCACGACCTCCTCTATAGATGTAGTATTCTGTATAACAATTAATAAATCGTTTACACACGTTTAAGAATCCTTTTATATGACGTTTGAGATAAATACGAAGGTTTTGTGGAAGGCATAAAAGGGAAAGTCAATGGCGTTGATGGATTTCAAAGGGCCATTGTTTGAATTGTATCGAGTTTTTTTCAAACGCAATATAAATAAGAAATTGTAACTTTCATGAAATTATTCTACACTTTGTAATTAAATAGCACTATTGCACGCCTCATATTGCAAGCGCTATTGGTGTGCTCTCACATAATCAAAATCGAGCTATTTCGTGAACTAAAAATTACTCTATTCCATTGGTATGGCCTTTATTGACCCCTCCTACTGAGTATAACATAGTATACTATAGTTATATTAGTTGTATAAAACAATGCATTAATGTTATAAAGTAATTAGATATCAAATTAAAGCTAGTTTATTTTTATTTACGGTCATACATGTAAGCTTTGGAGTGTTAATGCACACGTGTCAGAGAGCAGCTTCATCCAGAGTAGTCTAATTTTCTCAACAAATAATATTGTTTTATATGAATATAAATATGGTTATTCCTATTGTAATATTAATTAATGATATTATAATAGTAATAACAATCTTAGTTGATAAAGTATATTTTATAAAAAATTTAGCATTCGCACACCGTCCTCTATTTAAACTATAATTGTGCCAAATTTCATACTCCTCCGTCCGCGCAGTTTTCGTACACTGGTACCGAAAATTTTCGCTTCACTTATTAATATATAGATTTTTAAATATTGTTTAGTAGATGCGTTGCCGGCCATTGAGGAATGACTATGCTCTTTTCTTGGAGGTCGCTAAACCGTATCGAGCTGGGAATTGATTCCGCATAGGAATTGTGTGAAGCAAGAATCGTCTTGCAAATCGTAAGATTCGAACGGTTGTGGATTTTTGGACATCGAGGACGCACTGCTATTTTTGAAACCACCTTTCCATTTTTAGGGTTCTTTAGTCATACAAAGAACTCTTATAGTTTTACTTTCTTCTGCCTGTCTGTCCACCAGCAAGGTGTTCCCCCTCCTTAGGATTTCAAAACCATAAGATTTTTTTTGTCTGATTTATTTAAGGGTCTTAAATCTATTTAAGATTATATTAATTTACAAATGTGACAAACAAAATGCACCACGTATCATTTTTCACACTTGTAAATCAATTGTAAATTTAACTATTAGATGTAGAGACTCGAATTTTTCCATGTTGATATAACACGCTAAAAACTTGTTAGGTAAATTGGACAGCAACTTTTTGTGTGTGTTAGTGTGTGTGGTGTTTCTGTTAAATAACAAATATCTTAGCAAATCAGATACAAAATCATTCTATAAAGTGTGTCTAGACATGCTCTTGCCTTTGTTTGATTATAAATGTAAATTAATTGAAGGTAATTTATCTTATGAGGGGTCCAATTTTATTTGGAATAATTCGTTTTTATCTCTAGTGAATCTAATTTTATTTTCAGAAAGCTTAAGAGCATTTTGTAGCTAATTACTGTATGAAGGAAGTTTCAGAGAGACTTTCGACATGTATAGTTAAAATATTTTGCAAGTTATTTTTAAAAGTCTATTGCGATAATTTCAATTCGTATACACATTGTTAACACAGTGTAAACTCTTTATAACGAATATAAGGGGACGGGAATTTGTGTTCGTTATAAAGGGTTTTCGTTATATGAGGTATTAAGGAAAAATAACTAAATCTTCTATCGCAAGTATTAAAGAAACTATCTCATTAATATATCACGCTTTTCGTTTACTAGCCATGTGACAGTTTCAAAGTTGGCTTAAGGCTGGTAATATACACAATGTAGGTAAGTACTTAGCGCGGTTAAATACCTGACACCAACATTTCCTAAAGACCAAAGTAAAGGCACACTCGTTCAAGGCTATTAACAATAAAAACGCAAAGCCTACTAATAAGGTTTACTACCTTAAGATGCCTTTTTAGCAATTTCGGCACCTCAAAAATTTAGTCGGAACCATTTTAAAAGCTTTTTATAAACAAAAGTACACTATTAAATACTTTTTATAAAGAGGTTGTTCGCAAAAAATGTTCGCATTGTAAAGGTATATTTTATATTGACTCTTATGGATAATTCAAGGAGATTTTACGAAGAATTTGTTACATCGAGGAAGCCGTTCTATTGAGGTACGTTATATTAAGGTTGCACAGTATTTAATAAACATAAACAACAGAGGGCGGGGGGGAAGAAAATTACTTAAAAACGATCAATTTTGGGAACCTACTTACCTGCGATTGGCCCATAACCTAAATAACTAATATTCTAAAGTATCTCTTTACTCAACATTAGATGATGCGCCAAAAAGTTTCCTCTTTATAAAGTACCCGCCAAAATTTGCGATCGGGGCAGTGCGTAATGCCGGTGCGAGACAGATTCATTTGAATGATCATTTCAATGATCATGTGGCCGAGAACTTTCTGTAGCTGCGCAAAGTTTTGTAGAACTTTGTAGTCTTCAAGGACAAAAATGTACTCTCACTGAGCTATGTCTGGCGCCGGCATAAAAGCATTTCCCAGTAAAAAACGGTTGTATACTTGACAAATCGATACCGGTACCCGGACGCGCCGGAACAATTCGGCTACAAGCATGTCGCTGCGTCTAATTACGATTAATATCGAATAATATAATTTGTAATTGCTTTTTATTAATTTGTAAACTATTTATGTTAACTGTAATATTTGTGGGCCCCGGATGCCTGTGAATAAAGATTTATTATTATTATTATAAAATGGAGTCTCTTCCCAGCGTTGTACGCGCAGATCTTTCAAACAACGCAACGGATTTTTATGCGCTTTTCACCTATAAATAGCGCGATTTTAAGAGAAGGGTTATAGCTACAATAAGTTTATGTTATAGAATACAAAAGTCGAGAATTTCAATGATTTGTAACGAGATGTAAAAAACGTATTTTTGCGTGCCCTGGCTAAACCTTGCGAGATAGAACAAAATAATGTACCACGGAATTGTACTTCTTAAAAAGATATATATTAAGTCAGTGATGGCATATATCTATATCCAACAACCCACAGGAACCATATCAATCTTTTACATATTACAAAAAATAGTGAACTATTTACGAAGCTATTTTAAAGAATACGAAAAGGAGAGGTTATATCGAATAAGTATTTAATATTTGTTGTAAGTATTCTACCTTTCAATTAATTTAACTATTTTCCACTAGATATACACTACATTTAGAAATCTTGGAAGGTGTTTACGATAATTTAACTTGACAAAATATGGAAGACTTTAACGGAAGCACCTAGCGTTTTCTCTCTCAATTGAAAACGTTAGTTACAACTCTCAATTAAATATTTTCCACTAAAAGTTTTTATTCGTGTCTATACTAGACCTTGGCTTTTTATTTATGTAACTACTTTTCACAGCAACTATCTCAAAAAAGAAATCTTGCAAAATGTCTACTTTAGCTGATACTCTCCGCTCTATTTACAACTTGAGAAAATATGGAGGACTTTAACGGAAGCACCTACCGTTATCTCTCTCTATTGAAGACGTGGGGCATCACAGATAAGCTAAAATAAAACACTCCATTTAAATTTACTATTAATTTCAACTGCATAGTGTTTTATCTTTTAAATTATGCCTTTGTCGTATTCGAGACACTAAATTATACCTTAAATACTCCAAGGAATCCAGCTACTCGTCTTATTGACCCGGGTAAGTCCTGCGAAAATTACACAGAAATTACTACTGCGATGGTCAAAAATCTTTAAAAATTCCTTAACGATCACGTTAGTGGGCGTTAAAGTACTTAACGCCCCATAATTCGTTGAATTCGCTACTATAATGGCGGCTCCACATTAGTGCCGTGAAGCTCCGTTAACAGGCGTGAACGATAATGTGGCCAGTTTTGGTGGTGTTCACGGGCGTTCACGGATACACATACACATTCACGGCCCCGTGTAATTTAATGTCGCTACTGGGTTCAATATTATAATTTATATAATTCTGATATGCAATTTTTTCAATTAATAAAGAAAATTCTAATCATATAATAAAGTAATTCAGAAGTTTAGCAAGCAGCATCTATTTCGCGGCGTGTTCCACGAACGACTGTCAGCATCCCGTTAATGTGGAGGGCATGACCTGTGCCGTGAATTCACTTCAATAATGTGTAGCCGCCAGAAGTTGTGAATAATTATTCAATAGGTATTAGGTAAAGCTTACTTCTTTTCCATTAAAACTTTTCTACCATTTTAGAATGTCATTACACAATTTATATGAAAAAGCTTGTCGCGAGATTTAAGGCCTCCCCGAAGCCGTTCTGTCCACTATACATTCTTCTTTCAACCCCTGGAATATAAGATGATAATTAAAGATCTTAAACTGAAGTTTTCGTGGTCTAATAACATTATGATCTACATATTTATAACGAGTACATACCAATATAACTAATTTTGATTTGTCATCTTGAGACTCTTGGCTAACACTAATGGCCCGTATTGTGAGGAAGTTACTCAATCTAGAGGCCTAACCACCGATTGCTTGCTTGGACATCAATTTTTTATATATTTTTAAATGTTTGTATATTTATATTAATATTTTAAAATGTACTTAGAATAAGTATTTTAAATGAATGATAGAAAATAATAATAATATTCTCCGCCCGGTATCTATGTAGCGTATATTGAAATTTATTTATTTTATGTATTTAAGTAAATCTATTTATATTCTCTTAGGCCGTTATAATAACAAATATTATAACGGCGCAAAAAGTCTAATATCACTCAGTGACATTAATCGGGGCCCACTATTTTGCATGCCTTCCGAAAACACGGAGGCGGTTGGATATCAAACATAAACCAGTGTTAGAATGGGTCACCCATCTATCACCCAGTCGCAACAAGAGCTACTTAACTTATTGATAGACTCAAATGCCGACCACTGATTAGGCCACGAACTCCTGGTAAACCCTCTGATATATAAGCTATAATTGTGCCAAATTTCATACACGGAAGGACTAAGAATACGGGCTATTTCCGAAAGTTTTTGCATCACCTATTAATAATATGAAATAATACAAATTAATACTTGAAATAGATACATATAATTGGGTTATACAAGGTTTGCACCACAGGCTAAATGCCCGTGCCAGTTGAAAGTACTGTTCACTCTTCATTCCTGTCGTTCTTCCCTTATACAAAATCCGGGTTCATCTTGGGGCAGCGATTTCCGCAATGAGATGATCATCACGGTGGTAGATGGCCGCTCTGTGGTTATATTCCACTACAGCATACTCGCTCGCGGCAATCGCTTTCTTCACGACAGTATTGGGCTCGGACTCGTACAATGCCAATACCATTAACTCTGTTAAAAACTCCATATTAAATGGAAAATAAACGCCTCCCTGATTATAATTTTGATGCAAATAATAAATAATTTAATGGATACTAGAGATCGCTGGCTAGTCGAACTTCGCTGACAAATCTTTAGATTTGCATTCTTCTTCTTCTTCTTCTTCTCTGTCGTGCACTCCTGACGGAGTGGTCGTGGTCATGGATCGTCTGAATGAGTAGTTGCGGCTTCTGCGATACTTCTCCATCTAGCTCTATTCGAGGCATTCCGTGAACATTGCGTGATGGAGCACATTGTTGAGGACTCAATGATATTATACATTTGCATACCATATGCCTATTTAATACTATTATAAGCACAAATTCTTTGCACAACGACATTGTACTATTTGACAATTAATATACATATTGTCGTCATGACTTCGCTCTGACACCATCTTTTGTGTGTGTAAATAGTTTGTCACTGATGTGCGTGTGGTTTTGTTTTAACTGGAGATCGCCAGCTGGTCGAAATTCGAAAAGAAAAAGTCTAATTACAATTTATAGAGAAACGTCGTAAAGATTTTTGCGAACTATGTATAATAAAACAAATGGATCGTGTCAGCAACAAACCTAGTTAGCAAATAAATAAGTCAGTCTCACTTCACTACGCTGTAATGAACAAAGCGCAGCGAGCTTAATCAGTAAATTAGTTACATTATACCGTTCATTAGTCAAACGTCCCCCCGAATGCCTTAGATTCAGTTAGATTTAATTGTAATGCCGTAGACCACATGCGAGAATTCTTGATGACAGCTGCTTTCATGCTACACTAAGCCTTACTCCCATCGCTATAAGCGTCACATATGCATACAACACAAGTGTTAGCAGGGCAGAATATATTTGCGTTGTTCTCGTGGGTAAAGTTCTATAGTCGTAACATATTTCTGTTTCCAACCAGTTTGCTAGTGTTTGACTTCAGGATGCATGTTAAATAACTTTCCTGAAGGTAATTTGGCTTACATACGACGGGGTTCTGTATTGGTTTATCGTCATTATATCTGCTGGTGTTATTTTAGCTATTTAATGACGAGTTTAGGCCACCGGGAAGTCTCACAAACCGAACGAAACGCGACAACAATACCATCACTAGACGTGACAGTATTGCCGCCACTTCACGCCGATCTCATGTGAGAAAGAGGTAAACCTCGCACTTCCCTTGAGGAAACAGTTACCATTTTCGGTATATTCGAACAGATACGACTTGGAAACCTTCAAGAAAAGAGCATACTCATTCCTCAAAGGCCGGCAACGTATCTGCGACCTTCTGATGTTGAAGTTGTCCATCGACGTCGGTAGTCACTCAAGTGAATGCCGCCTGCCCGTTTGCCCCTTGTTATGTATTAAAAAAAACTGATTTCAAAAAAGGAGAAGAATCTCAATTCGCCTTTTTTTTGGTTTCTTTCTTCAGAACTTTCGACTGGGTGAGCTGATTTTGACGATTCTTTATTATTTGAAAGCTTCGTGCTTCCCGTGATGTCCCATTTTGGTCTAGTCCAGATAATTTGAAGTCTTTTTTTTTAAAGAAAGATATATTATTCTTTTAAAAACAAAGTAATTATCTTTATAACATATCAGTGTTTCCCGCCACTTCAGCCGCCTAAGAACTATAGACTACCTCTCTGCCAAATTTTATCCTTATAAGTTCCGCGATTTTCGATATTTCTTGTAAGGTGACCATTTGCTTTTATATGTATTATATAGATTATATGTTACCACTTACCACAAGGTGATATTATGGTAGAATTCTAATCTTTACATTCCATGCGCCTGCACTGAGAAGCGAGAACGCCTATGCATAACTTAGTTCCATACTTCGCTTCACAGCGAGCGCGCGCTTTGCCAATCGACATTTCGATACAAAAAAACACGATAAAAAAAATGTATACAAAAATCTTCAAAACATCGACGATTGCATAATCGGTAAAAAATCGAACATTAAAATCGGTATTCAAAAATTCGAATTTCGAATTCGCGCCCATAGACACAGTTTAGTGATGTGCATCGTGCGGTTATTGTTGCATTTATCGATGTTATTAAAAAGTGAAATGGTGCTAATATAATTGACGGGTGTAAACCGTAGTGGAATGCAAGTGGATTTGAGGTGAATGCATTAATAAACTACTTTCTTATTGCGGTTTTACGAGCGACGAATTGACGTTATGTAATATTGAGAGTCTTTTTTGTAATTTATCGCTCGTATCACTAAATTTTGATGGACAAGTTGTAATATTTCTTACGTAAGTTGTAATATGTAGTTATATTTAACCGTATATCGTTATTTATAATAATTTGAATGTATAAATTTGATATTATTCAACTCTGCATCGGAAGTACCGGAAGAAATTACCATATGATCGTGACTTTAGTAACGATGAGTTTTAGTCTAGCATATAACTATATCTAGAAGATAATATAAGTTATATAGGAAGTAATTATTTAGTAGACTAACTGTTACCCGCGACTTCGTCCATTCAGAATTCGATGAATTTGTTCAATTTTGAAAGTAGTTTTTTTGTTGTATGGAATTATTTACCAAACATTTCTCCAAATCCAAGGAATTAAAAAAAAAGAAATAAAGATAAAAAGTTTTGTACAAATGTAATCTGAGGTATATGCAAAAAAGAGGCCAAGAGCGTGTGAAGAGGCGCTTATATGGAAGGGTTCCGTATCCAATGCGCGATAAAGGTATTTGTTAAATAACTTCAAAAGTTATTGTCCGATTTCGTTCGCAATAATTTTCCTAATGAATTTTTCATATGTTCTATCGAAATGGAAGTTTTTAAGTCTCTACGTCTAATAGTTTGGAAAACCTAGACGGGGGAACACCTCGCCAGACAGACGGACGGACGGACGCAAGGATAGACGAATCGAAAGAATGTTGGTAAGTAAGGATGTAAAGTTGTTCCAAGTAGTACTACGGAACCCTAAAAAAGACAGTCGCACACCAGGAGTGTCGACAGAAGTGAAAACTTGAACATGCAAAGAAGTCGTTTACTGTAATGGTGTCGCAAGATCAACGATTTTTTTCCCATAAAAAAAATGCCCAACGCGTCTTAAGAACTTTACACTAAAAAAAATAGCTATAACGGGTCTAAACTCGCGCAATAATTTCCGTGAAAGAGACAGTTTTTGGAGTTTTATTTCAATAAAAGTGTTGCAAGATTGAAAATTCCGTCTCAATCAATTGCAATTTAGCCGTGTAATCGTTTTTAATTCTTCACCGAACACCGTATAACTGTAAATTTTAAATTCAATTATTTCAAGCAAAAGTACTAAGTAAATTAATTACTACTACAGATCGTAGGCTGGTCAAAATTGGCTCACAAACCATTTTGCTTAAAACGACACATATTGTTATATTCAGAGAAAAATAAAATTTGACAATTAATATAGTACCGGAGCCAGACATAGTTCAAAATGTTTGTACATTTTGTCCCTGAAGTCTACAAAGTTCTACAAAAGTTTGTGAAGTTACACAAAGTCCCCGGCCACACTACTATGATCATTCAAATGAAGCTATGTCTGGCTCCGGCATAACAATAGGGTTGTCACGATTACGCATTGACATCATCCAATACGTGTGTGTGTGATGGTGTAAATCGTTTGACATTGGTGTGTGTGTGTGTGGTTTTATTTTAATAATTTAATATTGCACATTATAAGAAAATATTAGCATTCGTACACCTTCCTGTATATGAATTACAATTGTGCCAAATTTCCTACTTTTCCGTTCGCGCAATTTTCGTAAAATGGTGCCCAAAATTTTCGCTCCGTGTATTTATATATAAATATCATTACCAAATCGTATCTGCAATAATTTAACTACTTGCGTACTTAAAGTCCGGCAACGCACCGGACATAAAAAAGAAAATCGATTCATAAGGAGTCAATTACAAAAAATAAGTGGTACATACAGCATTAGTATTTTATTCCTATCGTTATCTCGGTATTGTACCAGGATCCACTTAAATTGCAGAGGTTGTGTCCGTGAGGCGAGTTAGGATGAGAAACTGCTGTCTAACATCATCCCTGGAACCGTCACAATCTCTACAATCTCACGGCTGATATCACTCTCTGACGTTAATGGGGACCCACTGTTTTATATGCCCTTTGAAATTTGAAAGTTGTTTTTTGAAACCAGCGTTAGAATGGATCACCCATCCATTACCCGACTGCGGTACGAGCTACTTAACCTAGCGATCGACTCAAATGCCGGCCACAGATTAAAGTACGACCTCCTTCATAATATACAGCATAAGTATACAAAAAAAAATAAAATTTGATCTTTTCTTAATAATACAATAGAGTAGTTAATCGTGAAAAGAATGCGTGTGTGTGTGTGTGTGTGTATATGAGAGTGTGCTTGTGTGTGGTTCTATGTGTGTGTGACCTTTTTCAATTTATTTTATATATCAAATACAAAACAGTATATAAATGTATCGGATTTCGTGAGACGCATTTACGCGGTTTCTGTATAAGGATTAATTAATTTCGTAGTAACGAGATTAACACAGCGTATTTTTAAGTCATCCATTAGCTTTACAAATACTCACCTTAGTCTTCTGTAGGAAAGAGCTTCTTTAAATGTCAAAGTCAAAATCAAAGTCAAGATTCTTTTCTGATAAAGACTTTCACAATTTCTAATGAACGTCATACGTGTCAATATTATTTTTTAAATCATTATTTAATCTTTGGTGATAAAATTTACGATTTAAAGGCTAAGTTTAAGAGGGTTTTCTGCCTTGCACAGGGAAGAGCCCCTAACTCAGTCTTTAATTTTTTTTTTAATCACCATTTCATAATAATTCAGATTTGGTTAAAGTAATTAATTTCCATGCATTATCATCATTAAAAAAAACGTTTTATTTAGTATTTATAAGTCCTGACCAAAACTCTGAATTTATGTTTATTCGTTTTTACATTTTTTTCATACCCAATTCGTAGTCAACCGACCATCATAACGTTATATATAAAACCTGGATTCCTGGATGACTCTGATTTGGGATGTTTTTTTTTTTTCGAAAAGATCTCTGGATCTTTAAGCAAGGGAGTACTCGTTTTTTAATGTCTATTATATACTTCCATGATGATTAATAAGGCCTAAAATTATAAAAAGCAAAGTCATCTTGCAATTTATAGGTAACTAGCTGTGCCCGCGACTTCGTCCGCATAAAATTAGGTAAAATAAATAGATTAAATTTTAGCGTGATACTGTATAGCCTATAGCCTTCCTCTATAAATAGGCTATAAATGGGCTATCTAACATTGAAAGATTTTTTTAAAAGAACCAGGAGTACCTGAGATTAATGTGTTTAAGCAAACAAACAAACTCTTCAGCTTTATAAATTAGCATAGAGTATAGATTGTCTGTGTGAAGTTAAACTTCGAATAATGCCTCTCCTCTCTTCTCTAGTAGTACAAACAAGATACAAAACAGTTTCATGATGGTTAGTCGAATTGTTAAGGTGTAAAAGTATAACAAACAAACATACTCACTTTGCGATTTATAGGTAATATTAGTTGGGATTTCTAGTCTCAGGTTACTCCAAAATAAAAGATACCTTTCTTGTATGTATATGGGAAGGGGTAAATGGGCAGGCCTGCCCATGGCGACTCCAGGTGTAGGTTTAAGAGCGCGCTCTTTATAGTGATCACTAACACTCACCTTCGCTGCCAGTGTTTCATCCCCTGCCTAGCCAAATCTGGTATGATCCTACTAGTACGGCTTCAGATGTTCTTTCTAATAATGAACTTATGATAGTACTTGAACAGCAAAGGTCTTTTAGTAGGCTGTACAGGGATTTTGCTTTTGTCCATACCCCTTGCTCCTACTTCTACCACGTATGAGCTGGTTTTATAACCGGTTTTGGTGAGCACATTGGTTAGGTCAAAGTATTGTTCGTTTTTAACAGATGGTCTTTAGGGATGTTGGTCTCCCATGGAACTGTAAGCTCAAGTACTACTCGCTCTAGTATCTTTGAATAAAGGAATATGTCCGGCCTGGATGACGAGACAACAACATCCTGGGATTTTATGACGTATCCATCAAAAGGGCCCAATCGAAACATTATTCTATTATAAAGTTCGAATTGGCCTAAATCCTCGACCACATTTATGGTATTTCCAATAGCAGGATCATCTAATCCAACTCAGAGATAGCAAGCAGCTAGTTATTCTATATGTTTAATATGGAATGTGTTTTTAATTTCAGGTTATTGGCATTAATATCTGGATGAGAGGGATACGCGACGCCAGACTACAAGTACACGTAGTTCACATAAGTGACTACCGACGCTCATGGACATCTGCACCACCAGAAGGCTAGCAGATGCGTTGCCGTTCTTTTATGACGAGATAAGGCCACCAGGAATTCTCACAAACCGTACGAAACGCGACAGTAATTCCATCACTTGACAGCATTGCCATCACTTAGCATAAGATTACTTCTGTTACTATGTACTGTTTGTAACACTTTCAGAATAAATATGTTTTCTTTCTTTCTTCTTCTTTCTTTCACATCACTTCGATCTTATGTGAGAAAGAGGTACTGGTACCCGGATGCGCCACTCGAATTCCGCTACAGACCAAAAATACTGTAAATGTGGCGCTACCTCTAATTAGATATAAAGGAAAGGGACGGAGTAAAAGGATATATAGTAGATGGAGAGGAGAGAAAGCATGCGGATACTACTGTCACGGAAGAAGCTAGGAGGTAAGTGTTAGTGATCACTATGAAGAGCGCACTCTTAAACCTACACCTGGGTCACAAGTCCCCGACACTGCTATGGTTCCTTCCTTTGTAATGCGATGGACCCAGCACCCGCACAGTGAATCCATGGAATGCTGAGAAATTTGCTCTGGTGGTTAAGTTTTCAAAGTTTTCGCGTAATTTTCTTAATTTTTTCTTTCATAAGAAGCTTCTCTGGACAATAACAAACACAACAATAAAAGAATTAGCGAAATCGGTCCAGCCGTTTAAGCGTGATGCTGGTTAATTTATATAAGACATTTGGATATTTAGTGCAAAATGATATTTAAATTAAGTTTGTCAACAGTGACAATCAGTGGTGTAGTTGGTATGCACACACTGACGCCTATGGATATCTACAACACAGGAGGCTCGCAAATGCGTTGCCAGATTTTAAAGAGCCACCGAGAACTCTTAACAAACCTAATGAAACGCGATGATAATACCGTCACTTGGCGTGACAGCATTGCCACCATTTCACGCCGATCTTATTGTGAGAAAGAGGTACCGCCTATCGTGTTCCACCGCTGGATAAAGGTCTCCCCCTTCTTGCTCCACTTTTCTCCTTTTGGGCCAATTTCATCCACAATACCCTCACAAGGACACCCGAATCTGCACGCCACCTCTTCCTCGGCCTGCCGAGTCATCGGCGGCCATTGGTGGCCTTTAACAAGTCGCGATATTGGCTCACCTTTGCGAGTCCTTTCGTATTTATTTAAATAAATAAAAAATATTTAAAGCTCATGCTGGTGTATGTATATTCTCTCGCCATGACATCGGCTGCCAGCACCTCTGTAACTTAGAGGTACTGTGTCTACAGATCGCATAGCGGTGATCAGGAGATAACTGTTTGAATATCTCAGCGATATGGTATATATTGCTCAAAAACGGTACCCATCGGTGCAACTAGTTCATCTTCAAAACTGGCTGGTTTCCTTCAAAACTGATCACGCTGGGAAAGAGGCACTTGAACTTATTTTATCTTTAGGCGTCTCCCATCTAATACACTAAAGCAACGCTGGTACCCGATATTGACGTGCACACATTCAATAGACCCACCCATCTATCACCCGGTCGCAGCAAGAGCAATATAACCTAGCGATTGACTCAAACGCCGACCACCGATTAGGCCACGACCTCCTCACGTCATAGTCAGGACTATTATTAGTATATTGGAGAAGATCGTGGCCTAATTAATGGTCGACATTTGAGTCGATCGCTAGGTTAGGTTGCTCTTGCTGCGACCTGGTGATAGATGGGTGACACATCCTAACACCAGTTTATATTTGATATCCGACCTACTCCGTGACTGAGGCACATAAAACAGTGGGACCCGATTAATGTCACTGAGTGATATTAGTTGTGAGGTTGTAGATGTTGCGGGGGTTCCGAGGACAGCGTCAGGTGGCAATCGGTCATTTTAACCTCAAGCAACTACAGCCAAATCTTCTGCAATCTAAGCGGACCCTGGTACTGGACCGGGATAATGCTAGCAAGAAGAAGAAGACTATTATTAACATATTCACCATTTCATTTAAGAGCTTTGATAAGAAGAGCTGGAGTCCAGTCTTCCAGTCTCTATAATAATATACTATGAAATAAGTGTGATCCTAAGGTAGTGGGTATAAATTATGTGTGAACATTTTAAAACGACAAATTAAGAATCTTGAAAAATCTCTAATTATTCTTCTAAAAACCTCGGCAAATGTATTCTATTTATCTAAAAATAAATTCGGAAATCTATGAAATCCATGCATTAAGAACTAAACTACTTTGCTTATATCTGCTAATGGATACGAAGAAAAATTGGTGCGATGCTACAACCCAGCAGCTACACAACCTATCACCAAAACACAGCACTACACTGTTTTTCCGATGTGTCTCAACGCACGTTTCGCTTCGACCACGAAGCATTTTTAGTAGATAGACTCTACAAAAATTTAGTTTACGAATAACCGTTAAAGCATTGCACCATGAAGTTTTTCATGCATTCCATTTATCTGTTTATAACATTTCTGTTTCTATTCTGACAAAAGCCTCTCCCGCGTGTTCTCATTTATCCTGATCGAGGCTTCTTCTGACCAATTTAACAAGTTTTTCGTACAGTTCGTCCTCCCATCTTCTTGGTCTTTGGTGCCTTTTTTGGTTGGACCCATCTATCACCCGGTCGCATCCAGAGCAACTTAACTTAGCGATCGACTCAAATGCCGACCACTGATTAGGCCACAACCTCCTCGAAATGGCCATTAGATTCTGGGACCTTATAAAGCTCTCTATTGTCATATTTTATAGTTAAAGTGTACACAGAATGTATCCAGGGATTCAAACCCACGTCCCAGGAGTGAGGCACTTTGGTTCACACAAAGCCGTGGATGTACGGAGGTAAAATCGTATTTACCCCCAAATAAAAGGAAGCGACAACGCGGGCGGGCCCGTACTGCGATATGAGGTATACATTTCCACTGTCTTCTGTTAGAAAATAAAACGTTTAAAACACTTCTATATTCCGTCATTTCTTCTTCTTGGTCGCTACACTCTTGGCAGAGTGGTCGTGGCTGTCATTTCTTGTGTGGCAAGCTTTTCCTCTCTCACAGCCGCGCGTCTGGTACTCTGGTGCAGAGGATAGTTTTTATTATTTTTCGACAGTTTATATTTCCTTATTTTTTATATAATAAAGGACAAAGGGAGGGAGGTCTTATTACAAACGAAGGGTCAAAATAATTGCGTTTTATAACAATGGAATAATATTGTATCTCAATAGAAATTAGTCACAGAAGCACGTAAAAAAACCATTAAGATGTGAGATAAAAGATTACATAGTTAACCTAACCTCGACTCCCCGCTCTTGGTTGGTATCCAAGTCGTTAATCAAAATGGCGGAAAACTCTGCGCGGGAGTTTTATGGGTGTCCACAGTCACAGTTATTGTTTATGCGCCGCCAACGTTTTTATTTCGGTCATTTGTTAATACATACGCGTATTTTATTTCGGGCAACATTAACGCCCACTATAAATAAAAAAAAATGGAAGTAAATCTCTCACTTGTACATCAAAAACTACGTTTTGTCTTTGAAACGTTTTTTATTGTTTCGTAACTGCACGTTAATTTATTTTTATCACCATGTTATTACGAGATGTATTTTGGAAATTGAAATAATTTATTTTATATAAAAGTACTACCTGTGCCCCGCGACTCCATCCGCGTGGGCCACCCTTAACATTTAGGGGGTTGAAAAATAGATGTTAGATTAGTGCATTCAAGCAAACAAATAAACTCTTCAGCTTTATATATTAGTATAGATTACATAAAAGCGAAATGCAACTTAACACGAAATCTCCAAAACCGCGGGTGGTACACAGATGAAATTTGGCGCGGGTGGTACACAGATGATATAAGGAGGTAGTGTAAAATTTGTCGATATCCGCTAATAACGGATTTTTCGATAAGACCGACGTAAAGGAAGTTCTAAGGGGTCGCGCAAGTTTACGTAGACGAAGTCGCGAGAAACGGCTAGTTAATGTAAAAATACTTTTTAGGCGCAGCGTCAGTAACGAAAGCACTCAGCGAGTACTTGGACTCTTTGCTTGACAAAGCGATTTCCACACGACTGTACGAGTGGATGCCCATGGACTACCCGCACCTGGCGCGGTATCCTGACGTGTTCGCGTTCACCGTCATCATGGCATTTTCGGGTGAGTTTTTATAATAATCAAAGTCAAAGTCAAAATTTTTTTAGTCACGTACATTTTTACTGGTACTGTGTATAACTTTATTTTTAAAAGCTGTTGGTGAACAATACAAATATGGACCGATCAAATATAGTAACTAGTTCCTAAAACAAGCTTATCTCTACCCTGGAGACGTGACTCCTGACGCACAGACTATATATCTACTTATATAATCTTTATAAATATATGACTACAAATAGTTTGTCATTGAAACGAAAAGAAGAAGAATATATGACTCTTATTTATTTAAAATTCATGTTACAAAATATGTTTTTAAATATTAATAAAAAAAAAGGCAAATATTTAAAATAAAAATGGCCAAGAGCGTGTCAAGACACGCTTATATAAAAGGATTCCGTATCTGATACGCTATAAACGTATGTGTTAAACACCTTCAAAAGTTGTCGTCCGATTTCGTTCAAAATAATTTTCCTAAGGAGTTTTTTTAACATGTTCTATCGACATGGAAAATTTTAAGTCTCTACCTCTAATAGTTTGGAAATGGTGGGGGGGGGCACCTTACGGGCAGACTGACGGACTAACGGACAGAGTGAAATTATAAGGGTTTTTTTTTTATAAAAAGCTGGCCGGTAGCAGCGGTGCAAAGACCCCAGCAACCGATGGTTAAGCCTCCAGATTGAGAAACTTCCATAAGTATTAACGCCTTGTGTATCCGCCTCAAGATGTAACAGTCAAGCCAGAGCTTGGCTATGATGAAGACCTTTGACTGAAATTACGATCGAGTCAATGACCTTAGATATATTTTATAGGAACGCCCTCCTACCACATGGACTTATCAGGTTCGCTAATATCTACTGGATAAAGGCGGCGCCACATTGTTATTCGTGGAAGTTGATGAAGACCTTTATTCATCACTGGCCATCCCCATGATGAAATGATCATAATAATGAAAATTACTATTTAATGTATTGTCACAATACATAAATTTTATAACCTCTTAATTGTTTGTAATTGATACCCTTAAGAACCCGCTGGGCTATTTTTCCACCCACAAGCTGTATGCTTTGTAGAAAATTTATACAGACATATTAGAAATTTATAAAGTACTCATACTCAAAAACCTTTGCCTAGAAACATAAAATTAGAGTATTCACTGAAATGAAGTTTGGATATATTTTTAAACAAAGGAATACCTAATATTATATTTAAAGCTAAAATTAATTACATAATTCAAATTTTTTACCAAACAGAAAAAATCTCATCAGATTCGAATGCGTAATTATTATTTTTGCATTACTTGTATATTTTTATCATATATTTTTTTATAATAATGTAGATAACATTTCAATTAACATATATCTTGAATTTAATTGTTCATCTTTGTTTTAATGGCATTATTTTTTTTAATTTTATCTAATTATTGTGTATTATTAGGTTAATTAGTGTGGTAGGAGAACTTAATGTGTCTAAGTTATACGTTTCGTAATACAATGATTTAAATGAAAATACTTAGATCTGCTTTATAAAAGGACAACTTTGTAAATCCCTTGAAATCGGCATAGACAATGTTCTTAAAATACAACATCAACAAACATGGTGTTTCTCACTGATTTGCATTTTATAACTCAACTCTTTGTCAACTACGAAATATAAAAAGCACTTCGTTCCACAAACAAAATGCAAATCCGGTCACAATATGCAAATATATTACTTTATTTCGACGACAAAGGGACAGCAGCCGACGTCTTCGACCATCGTAAAAAGCTTAGAGCATAGACAATGAAAATGTTCTAAATATCACCGAGCAACGGTATTTTAGTCGCAGAGGGATAAAAAAGGGTTGACCAACCGACAGTTTTTGCGAACGAAATCCTTTTAACTTGATTAATGGACAAAGGTATTAATTTTTGTTTAGTTAGGTCCGTTTTCTATGGCGCGTATAAAATAACGGTGATTTAAGAGCATTTATCTCGCCGGTACAAGTTTCAACTATTTTACATAACAATTTTTAAAGGTTTAAAATATGCAGCCTTTTTGGTCGAGTTTCTCCAAACATTAGAGGAGTTAGAGAGAGATAAACCGTTTTATCATGGAGCGTTGTCTCTGTCACTCACTTACATGAGGTTTTATGTCTCCATGTTATTGCAGGCGATAATAATGTAACCAATTATAAACAGTTATTTCAGTAGATAATATACATTGGTGTGATTGATGTGCTTGCTTTATATCTATTCTAAAATAATCTAGATAACAAAAAGAAATTTGACTTCTTTTTCTTAACAAAAGATAAGAGCAATTACTTAAAAAATCCGAATATAACATTTTGGTAGGACATAGACATTTATATATTAATACGCCAAGCAAAATCTTGTGGTACCTACTTTTTACGAAAATTGCGCGCACGGTGGAGTATGAAATTTGGCACAATTGTAGTTCATATAGAGAAAGTTGTGCAAATGCTATTTTTTTTTTTTTTTATAATATGCAATATTAGTACAGTAAATTATTAAAATAAAACCATACGCACACCATTGCTAAACGATTTACATCATTTACACACGCGTCAAAGCGTAATCGTGACAACCGTATGTTATTTTAATTGACAAATTTTATTTTTCTGTGAATAGAACAATGTACCTATGTCGTTGTACGCAAAAAGGTTTGTGGGAGAATTTCGAACAGCCGGAGATCCCGTGTTATTTTAAAACATTAGACTCAACGCTGGTCAAACAGAAATATTCTATGTATTATAGTATAAAAGTGAGTAGGTACAATTCACTAATTACGTTAAGGTCCACAAAGATCCCATTAGTGTCTTGTGAATAAAGAATTCAAAAAGAGTCAGATTTATAAAAATATATCCTTACTAAATTACTCCCTAAGCCACACATGATGTCATATAAAAACAAGACATGCAGATAATGGTAAAAAAAGTAATGCTAAAACCATTAAAGCAGTCACGCGCCAAATAAAAAAGTTCCCCCACAAAATATGATTGTATCGACAAAGAGTGTTTAATTGTAAAAAGGCGCATTGAAATCTTAAAGAGGGTCGCGATTGCCGGAAGCACGCTTGACATTACACGCCCCATGGTAAAAACATGCACGCGAACGTCAAAAAACTATGAATTGTTTAACGTGTCTATGCTCCCCTAATCTGTGGAGTTTTTTAGCGAACACTCATTCATAATGACCCACCTATAATGCCACGTCTGCGGTCAGGTGATGTTTTGATTAGTCGTAATACGTTTTTTACGCCGTTTTTAGGGTCCCGGACCTTTTTATTTATAAATAAACATTTATAACAGATTGTCCACTCATAGAAATAATTATAAACTCTTGTTAAGTGCTGTTTTTTAAGTTTACAGCGATATTTATAAGTTTATGCTCCTCTAATGTGTGAAGATTTTTACCGCGAACGGGTTAATAATGGCTCACTGTAATGCCGCATGTGGTCAGGTGATGTTTTGATTACTTGTAATTAAGTTTTATTTAAGAGGTTTATTATAATAAATATTTTGAAATAGTATTTTTACACTTAAAGTATAATCTTAACTCTTAAATACCCTTTTTCAAGTCGATTTTGTTTTAATAGGTTACTCAGTACTCAGACTTCTATTCGTTGATTTATCGCAAGTTGTGTTTTTTTTTTAAATTTCAACTTCATGCTTCTGATTTTAATATCCATCCTCCATAATCACGTTACCATAATTTATTTTATTTAGGTTTTTTATAAAAAAGTTTTCAAACACACTTTGAAGAGTTATGCTCGGGTAAACTGATCTAGAAGTATTTTTTTCCTATATACATATTTAAAAGGCTTAACATTAAGAATATTAATATTAAATTAAGAAAAAGTCCTCATAGATACTTAATTCCTAAACCGCAACACTCAAAAAATTGTGTTCCTTTAAAATAGCATCATTTAATTAAAGATCATGAATAATAATTCTTAAATATATGTAATCATCTTTTATTTAAATTCAAGTTTTTGCGTTTATCTCAATTACTCGAAATAAAATATATTTTAATATATATATATTGAATTTTTTATGTAATAAAAAATGGCCGAAAGCGTGTCAAGACACGCTTATATAGAAGGGTTCCGTATCGGATACGCTATAAACGTATTTGTTAAATAACTTCAAAAAACACAGGCATTAAGTTGTCTACCTTAGGAACAGACGTCCGTGTGTCATATAGTCCTGTATATATTTATTTATTTTGCGAGTTTTTTGTTGTGTGCGTCTATGGTCCTCGTTAGCCACAATTTTACATTTTTAATACTTATTTTGTTATAGAAATATTAGTAAAACTTACAGGTTTGTAATCTTCAATTCAAGTCGAAAACGCGTCTCGTCCTCGTCCAAAGGCGAGATGTGGTATTCAATTCATATATAGTCTTCAAAAGGTTGATATGTAGACTTCAGTATCAGAAACGCGCGCGGCACTACGTCTGAGCGTAACAAGTCGCGTCATGTACTTAGTACAATGGGCGCAGAGCTGACGTGGGGACACGTGTTAACCAATCCGTATTGTAGTACAAACTGAATGAATGGGCGCGATGAACGCACAAACCACGCTATCATCTTCCTGTAGATAAAGCCCTTAATGAGTCGCTTGTCCCAATGCACTTCCCAACCGATAATGTCATTATTTGCTTAATGAACGTTATATTGGTAATTGCTGAGTTTTGTATTCCGACAACTGATTAGGTTTATATCGTTATGCCGACCACTAAGGTTCTGCCTCCAGGGGGTGGAAATTCCCTTTTATCTATCCGCTTAATGAGTAGATCCACTACGGGTACGCGACCCCGATCTACCTTAGCTGCTATCGTCACTACCCCTATACCGTCCGTGACAGTAGTATCCTCATCCTTTTTCTCCTTTGCCTCTACCTTCATATCCTTTTACACCATCCCTTCCTTTACTCCTATCTATTTATCTAATTAGAGGTAGTGCCACGGTTGCATTCCTTTTGGTCTGCAGCCGAAGTGGGTCGGCGCGTCCGGATACCAGTACCTCTTTATCACATAAGAACGGCTTACAGTGGCGCAAATGCTGTCAGTTCAAGTAATGGTAATGTTGTCGCGTTTCGTTCAGTTTGTGGGAGTTCCCGATGGCCTAAATAGTTCCTTAAAGGCCGGCAAGGCATCTGCGAGCCTTCTGTGTGCGTGGTGTAGATGCCCATGGGCGTCGGTAGTCACTTAGAGGTTTTCAACAATGAAGTCCCTATATTCTATTTATATGTTGCAAACTTTGGCCAACTTAAAACATTCTATTTTACTTAAGTAATTTTGTATGTGTCCTGTATATATATATATTTATTTATTTATTATTTATTTTCTGTATTTTTTTTTTCATTTATTTCAATCATGTTTTTTTTCTATTTTATTCAGTACTACCAGACCCGGCAGACGCTATCCTACCCGAACGTTGTGTTTATTTAGTATATTCTACTATCCTATAATATTGTCCCCGTTACTGTTACTTCCCATTCCCGTTCCCGTTCCATAATGGTTCACTGTTTTGGCGTTAATGGGTTAAACACAAAAGATAGATTTATGCTCTCGCGGGCTTTTTGTAGACCTATTTAGAATAAACATTTCCTTTATACACTTTATACATATGTATATCTCTAACGGTTTTTGCAGCGCACGCCAGAACAGCTCGCAGATGGCAGAATTTTCTCCTACTTAATTGACAATTATCGTTATACTTTGGACAATTCACACTATATCGTTATAATTTCTAGCCTATGAGTTGTTTTGATGTATAAACTATATTACGTATAGCTCATCAGCTCGGACCATGTAGCACGATTGACGATTTACGCTACAAAGAAAATATGTTTTCTTTTATGTTACAAGGGACAAACGAGCAGGCAGCAGGCAGCTAACTGCCTATTGACGCCTATGGACGACGAGTCCACATGACATGCCTGCGTGTTTCGGAAGATGCACTCATGTGTGCGATGCGGCAGGTTTCATTGCGTCCATTTCCTTTCAAATGGGGCAGCTTTGAGGCAGCCCCATTTTTTTACACTCACAGTACTCATACAGATGTTTTAGTCTAAAATTGCACGCCCCTCCACAAATTATTTGCAATGCTTGCTTGTGTGTGCGCAACGTTTTTATTGTAAACTCAAACGCAACCACGCACTGTAATCCAATGATACTGACGAGTCAGCGTGTTTGATATACGCTATTTTGCATGTAGAGTAAAGGTGAATACTTTGGAAGTACCTTTCGCTTCTATATACACATATAAAATATATATATTAATTTTAGATGCCACACCGGAGAGCGTCCATACGAGTGTCAGCTTTGTCCAGCCAATTAGTTCAAGAGCATCTGAGACTGGACACGCAGACAGATTTACGAATGTTTTGACTATGAATGTTTATTTCAGAACTATTATTTTTACAGCCATTCAGTCTACAATAATTATTATTATGAGTAGATTTAAAATTAATATGAACCTACAAATAAGACTACTAGATAGAAAAATTGAGGAGTAGAAGATTAGCGTGGTATGGTCATGTCATGCGGAGGGATGAAGATCATGTAAATAAGAAAGTGATGAGAATAAATGTGGATGGATACAAGGGAAGAGGAAGACCAAAAGAACTATGGATGGATTGTGTGAAAGAGGATATGCGTAAGAAAGGGGTGAATTCAGATATGACGGCTGATAGAGATGTATGGAGGAGTAGTACATACTGTGCCGACCCCCCATAGGGATTAGGGCAGGAAGATGATGATATATTTAAATCTTTAAGACTGTTATTAGACAACGTTATATTCAATTGAAATTTGTAACAATTAGATCATTAACATTTAACCTAACAATGATTGTTGTGCAACTTAAACTCTATTATAATAACTCCACCTTAAAGTGTTCTTCTCTTAAAGTATTGTGGCTTTCATTGGATTTCCCGTCCCTTTTATTTACTCCGACCCATGGGAATGTGCAGATAGCTTTCAGCAAGTGATGGTCTGATCCACACTCAGCCCCTCTATAGACTCTGACATCTTGAACCTTGACTGTACTGCGTTGTCTAGTGACAACGTAGTCAATCACGGATTTAAGCTTCCTACTCTCATTATGCCACGTGAACGTATGGATTTTCTTATGATCAAAGAAGGTATTTTCAATTTTTAGATCCAATTGTTCGCAAATCTGCATGATCCTGGCCCCGTTGTCGTTCCGTTCGGTCGCTCCACGATTTCCAACCACCTTACTGCTTTTATACTTTCCATCTCTTGCATTCATGTCTCCTAGCAGAAAAATTTCCTTTCTCCTTGGTATCTTCTCCAGTACTTCCTCTAGTCCTTCCCAGAACTTATCCTTCACCGTACCATTTTGGTCATTGGTTGGGCCATATATGCCCACAACTCCTATCTCTCTCGCATATAGGGTGATATCCAAAAGAAACAGCCAAGGAAGTAATAGGGATTCAGGAAAAACGGAAAGCCAAAAAGTGGTTCACTCATGAATGCGAAAAAGTGGTAGAGGAAAGAAGAAAAATGAAGGTCCTCTACTCATCCAAAGCTGATCCAGCGACACTGGAAAAATACACGGCCGCCAGGGCGAAGGTAAGCAAAATAATGAGAAAAGCGAAAAGAGAATTCCTCAAGGAAAGGATACAAACTATTGAGGATAACAGGCAGGCCGGGAATATATGCGAACTATACGCAGATATCAGAAAAGAACAGGTTGGATTTAAAGCTAAAAATACACAAATGCGAGGAAAAGACGGAAAGCTGACAGCATCCAAAGAAAAAGTATTAAACATATGGAAAGAACATTTCCAGCATCTTCTCAGCCACGGGAGCCACACAATCGAAGAGGACATGGACAACATGGAGGACCTTGACCCACAAGAGATTGAAAAACCTGATATTCTGGATGTAGAAATAGCGATTGACAGGCATAAAAGAAAAAAGGCCCCAGGATTGGACAACCTTCCTTCAGCGGAATACCTTAGGTCGTAGCTTGCCGAATGCAACTGAGGCAGCACTAATTCTGGCATTAATTTCGGCATCAAGGTCGCACGTAGATGTAATATTGCTTCCCAAGTACTTGAACTTCTCTACCTGCTTCAGACTGTCCTGACCAAGGCTTATCTTAAGTTGTTCACTAAGTGAATTTACGGCCATAACTTCGGTCTTTTTAACGTTGATCTTGAGACCAAACTTTTTGCATGACTCGTCAAGGCCAGTCATCAACATTTGTAGAGAAGTAGGGGAGTCCGATATAAAACAGAGGTCATCTGCGTACATAATTTCGGACACCATGTCATATGTAACTTTAGTTCTAGCCCTTAGCCTGTCTAGATTAAATAGTTTTCCATCTGTTCGAAAACGTATGTGGACTCCACCTGACACTGTTGCAGCGCAGTCTCTGACGACCACCGCGAAATAGATTGCAAACAGAGTTGGCGCAAGGACGCAACCTTGTTTGACGCCACAGGTAACAGGGAAGAACTCTGTTTGATCACCATCAACTGCAACACAACAG